>VXAL01013275.1:5194-49683 GCA_013399475.1 Chauna torquata | reverse complement strand
TTTTTTTTTTTTTAATGTGAAAACAATCAGTGGAACAACCTGCCTAGGTGCATGGTAGAATCCCCATTACTGGAGGTTTTCAAGATGCGATCAGACAGGGTGCTAGATAATCTCATCTAGCTCGCTTCTCCCACAGAAGGTTGGACCAGATGATCTTTCAAGGTCCCTTCCAACCTGGGCTGTTCTTTGATTCCATGATTCTGTATCTGTCTGGTACTTAGAGGTGCAAAAGCGGTCTGTCTGAGAACATGGAAAATATAAGATTGTAAGTGAGAGAGGTTTTTATGGAGGGGAGGGGAGCTTATATCAATATTGAAAATCACAGATTTCCAACTATGCAGAGCTTAACTGTTAAGTAACTTTTTTTTTTTTTTTTCTTGAAGAGAGCTCTATCATGAGCTTGCAGAACTCTGGCTAGAGTTCTAGAACTCTGAATTTAGGTAGAAAATTTACAGTTTTCTACCTGGGAGATCCTAGTCAGGCCCACAGGCCCAAAGGTGGGTTGAGGCATGGATCTAGTGTTCATGACAGAACTGAGGAGATGCCTCTTGTGAGGTTCAGCTTAACAGAAACAGGGATGTTGTGTTCTGAAATGTGTCATATATATCTGAAAGAGAGACATGCTGGCAATATTAACTACAATTGAACTGTGTTTGACAATTGAAAGGCCTTGCATCTGAAGCAAAGCAACACAGACCAGCAGGAAAAACATCTTGGATCTATAGTAATAGATGCAGGGGCACATATGACCTGATGGGGCAAGAGCATTCTGGGCAGCCAGCTGGCTGGACTTATCAGCAGAGCTTTAAATTAGATTCAGCAGGGGAAGGGGATGTTTCTCCGAGTGACAGAAAAGAACCAGGGAACACCAACACTTTAGGAAGCAACAGGGAAATTCCTTGAATTATCCCAAAGGAATTAGGGAGGGCTTGTGTGATGCGGCCAATAACCCAGCTGAAGTGCCTCTACATCAATGCACGCAGCATGAGAAACAAGCAGAAGGAGCTGGAAACCATAGTGCGATTAGAAAACTATGACCTAATTACTACCATGGAAACGTGGTGGGATGAATCACACAACTCGAATACTGGAATCAAGGGCTACAAGCTTTTCAGAAGAGATAGGCAGGGAAGGAAGGACGCAGGAGTTGCCCTCTTTGTTAAAGATTGGATAGATTGTGAAAAGCTGCCTCTTAGAAAGTCATGGACAGGTTGATAGCTTGTGGGTAAAAGTTAAGGACTGGACCAATAAAGGACACCTTGTTTTTGGGGTCTACTACAAGCCACTTGATAAGGGGAGCCTGTTGACGAGGCCTTCCTGCTTCAGCTGCAAGAGGTATCATGCTCACTGGCCCTCATCCTGATGAGGGATTTCAACCACCTGATTGTCTGCTGGGAAAGCTACACAGCAGGCAGTAAGCAACCCAGTAGACTCCTGGAGTGCATCAAGGATAACTTCCTTGTCCAGGTACTAAACAAACCAACCAGAGCAGAAGCATTACTCAACCTGGTGCTCACCAATGCAGATGACCTCATTAAAGAGGTTAGGATCAGAGGCAGTCTGGGCTGCAGTGTCCATGCCCTGGTTGAGTTCATGATCTCGAGGAATATAGGCCTGGCAAAGAGCAGAGTCGGGACCCCGAAATTTTGAAGAGCGAACTTCCAGCTGTTTAAAGACCTAGTGGATGAGATCCCCTGGGAAACTGTCCTTAGGGACAGAAGAACTGATCAGAGATGGCAACTGTTTATGGACACTTTTCTTAGAGCAAAAGAGCTCTCCATCACCATCTGTAAGAAATCAAAAAGGGAAGGCAGGAAACCAGCACAGCTGAGCAAGGACCTGCTGGTCAAACTGAGGTGCAAGAAGGAAATACATAGGCAGTGGAAGCAGGGACACTTGGCCTGGGAAGAGTACAGGGATGCTGCTTGGATGTGCAGGGATGGGATCAGCAAAGCCAAGGCATGGATGGAACTAAACTTGGCAAGGAATGCAAAGAATAATGAGGAGGGATGCTATAGGTACATTGGTCAGAAAAGAAAGGCCAAGGAGAGTGTACTGTGTCTGATAAATGAGAAGGGAGAACCGGTAATAACAGACATGGAGAAAGGTAAGATACTCAACAACTTCTTTGCCTCAGTCTTCACTGGCAGTCAGGTTTCCCACAACTCTCAAGTCCCTGAACCTCTAGGTGAGGGCTGGGGGAGCAAAGTTTCTCCCACTGCAAGCAAAGAGCAGGTTCAAGACCACCTGATGAAACTGAACAGGTACAAGTCTATGGGGCCTGATGACATGCATCTCAGGGTCCTGAGGGAACTAACTTATGTAGTTGCCACACCACTCTCCATCAGATTTGAGAAGTCCTGGCAGACAGGTGAAGTCCCCAGTGAATGGAAAAAGGGAAACATCACTCTCATTTTTAAAAAGGGTAGAATGGAGGGCCCAGAGAACTACAGACTGGTGAGCCTCACCTCTGCACCTGGGAACATCATGGAACAGGTCCTCCTGGAAGCAATGTTAAGGCACATACAAGACAAAGAGGAGATCCAAGACAGCCAGCAGGGCTTCACCAAGGGCAAATAGTGTCTGACCAATCTGGTGGCCTTCTATGATGGAGTGACTGCATCAGTAGACAAGGGAAGACCAACTGATGTCATCTACGTGGACTTCTGTAAGGCCTTTGACATGGTCCCACATGACATCCTTATCTCTAAATTGGAGAGAGACCAATTTGAAGGGTGGACCATTCAGTGGATAAGGAATTGGCTGGATGGCTGCACCAAGAGAGTTGTGGTCAATCGCTCTATGTCCAGGTAGAGGCCTACCAGACACCTGGTAGAGGTGATAAGTGGTGTCCCTCAGGGGTCCATCTTGGGATCAGTGCTGTTTAATATCTTTATTAATGACATAGACACTGGGATTGAGTGCACCCTCAGCAGGTTTGCAAATGACACCAAGCTGAGTGGTGCAGTTGAAATAACAGAAGGAAGGGATGCCATCCAAAGGGACCTGGCCAAGCTTAAGAAGTGGGCCCATGTGAACCTAATAAGGTTCAACAAGTACAAGTACAAGGTGCTGCACCTGGGTCGGGGCAATCCCAGACATGAATACAGACTGGGAGAACAACTCATCGAGAGCAGCCCTGTGGAGAAGGACTTGGGGATTCTGGCGGATGAAAAGCTCAACATGAGCCAGCAGTGTGCGCTTGCAGCCAAAAGGCCAACTCTGTCCTGGGCTGCATCAACAGAGTTATGGCCAGCATGTGGAGGGAGGTGATTGTCTCCTTTTTCTCTGCCACTGTGAGGCCCCACTTGGAGTGCTGCATCCAGGTCTGGGGCCCCCAGCACAAGAAAGATGTGGAACTGTTGGAGTGGGTCCAGAGGAGGGGCCATGAAGATGATCAGAGAGCTGGAGCACCTCTCCTATAAAGAAAGACAGAGAGCTGAGAATGTTCAGCCTGAAGAAGGGAAGGCTCTGGGGAGACCTCATTGCAGCCTTTCAATACTTAAAGGGGACTTATAAAAAAGATGGAGAGCAACTTTTTACTCAGGCAGATAATGATAGGACAAGGGGGAAAGGTTTTAAACTAAAACAGGGGAGATTTAGGTTAGATGTTAGAGGAAGTTCTTTACTTAGAGGGTGGTGAAGCACTAGAGCAGTCTGCCTAGAGAAGCTCTGGATGCCCCATCACTGGAAGTGTTCAAGACCAGGTTGGATGGGACCCTGGCAAACCTAACCTAGTGGGTGGCAGAGGGGTTGGAACTAGACGATCTTTAAGGTCCCTTCCAACCCAAGCCATTCGGTGATTCTATGATTCTATGATAATGTGGAATCCCAGATGATTAAGAAACAAGGCATGCATTTCTACTGCTTGGGTAAACCTGGAAAGCTTTGATTTCACAACGAAAACTTGAAAATGGGCAGAAATACGTATACCGCTTGAGGGAAGTACTGTACTAGAAAACGAGATAAGGGAGATCCTGGTTTTAAAAAATGACATATCACAATATTGCTGTGGTTTTCACAATGTGGCTAATAGCATGATTGAAAGTTACTTTAAAGTTCTTGGGCCAATTAGCATTATCTTTTAATGATTAAATCAGCAATAGCTTGTAGATTTAATTATCCCATTTTCATTTCTAACATCAGTACTTTATACTGACAGACGGCAATGCATAGCGTAAGTTTTATGTGGTGAGGAAGCAAATGTTTTATAGTGAACGTAAAAAGCTCTTATAGAATGGAGAGGTATTCCTTAATTGGGTTGTATATCATCAAGATTTTATTAAATTAGATGAAGGGCTTGATTATGCTATTCTTTTCTCCAGATCTCTTATTGAAGTCAAAGGGAGAACTACAAATGGAAAGCTTGCAAGGCAAGGTCTTAGCATGAGAACACCTTATGGAAAGCTTTATTCTAGAAAGTAGACATGTCACCTGTATTTACCACATTAATAAATTTAGATATTTATAAAGAGNCTTCACCAAGGGCAAATAGTGTCTGACCAATCTGGTGGCCTTCTATGATGGAGTGACTGCATCAGTAGACAAGGGAAGACCAACTGATGTCATCTACGTGGACTTCTGTAAGGCCTTTGACATGGTCCCACATGACATCCTTATCTCTAAATTGGAGAGAGACCAATTTGAAGGGTGGACCATTCAGTGGATAAGGAATTGGCTGGATGGCTGCACCAAGAGAGTTGTGGTCAATCGCTCTATGTCCAGGTAGAGGCCTACCAGACACCTGGTAGAGGTGATAAGTGGTGTCCCTCAGGGGTCCATCTTGGGATCAGTGCTGTTTAATATCTTTATTAATGACATAGACACTGGGATTGAGTGCACCCTCAGCAGGTTTGCAAATGACACCAAGCTGAGTGGTGCAGTTGAAATAACAGAAGGAAGGGATGCCATCCAAAGGGACCTGGCCAAGCTTAAGAAGTGGGCCCATGTGAACCTAATAAGGTTCAACAAGTACAAGTACAAGGTGCTGCACCTGGGTCGGGGCAATCCCAGACATGAATACAGACTGGGAGAACAACTCATCGAGAGCAGCCCTGTGGAGAAGGACTTGGGGATTCTGGCGGATGAAAAGCTCAACATGAGCCAGCAGTGTGCGCTTGCAGCCAAAAGGCCAACTCTGTCCTGGGCTGCATCAACAGAGTTATGGCCAGCATGTGGAGGGAGGTGATTGTCTCCTTTTTCTCTGCCACTGTGAGGCCCCACTTGGAGTGCTGCATCCAGGTCTGGGGCCCCCAGCACAAGAAAGATGTGGAACTGTTGGAGTGGGTCCAGAGGAGGGGCCATGAAGATGATCAGAGAGCTGGAGCACCTCTCCTATAAAGAAAGACAGAGAGCTGAGAATGTTCAGCCTGAAGAAGGGAAGGCTCTGGGGAGACCTCATTGCAGCCTTTCAATACTTAAAGGGGACTTATAAAAAAGATGGAGAGCAACTTTTTACTCAGGCAGATAATGATAGGACAAGGGGGAAAGGTTTTAAACTAAAACAGGGGAGATTTAGGTTAGATGTTAGAGGAAGTTCTTTACTTAGAGGGTGGTGAAGCACTAGAGCAGTCTGCCTAGAGAAGCTCTGGATGCCCCATCACTGGAAGTGTTCAAGACCAGGTTGGATGGGACCCTGGCAAACCTAACCTAGTGGGTGGCAGAGGGGTTGGAACTAGACGATCTTTAAGGTCCCTTCCAACCCAAGCCATTCGGTGATTCTATGATTCTATGATAATGTGGAATCCCAGATGATTAAGAAACAAGGCATGCATTTCTACTGCTTGGGTAAACCTGGAAAGCTTTGATTTCACAACGAAAACTTGAAAATGGGCAGAAATACGTATACCGCTTGAGGGAAGTACTGTACTAGAAAACGAGATAAGGGAGATCCTGGTTNTTACTTAGAGGGTGGTGAAGCACTAGAGCAGTCTGCCTAGAGAAGCTCTGGATGCCCCATCACTGGAAGTGTTCAAGACCAGGTTGGATGGGACCCTGGCAAACCTAACCTAGTGGGTGGCAGAGGGGTTGGAACTAGACGATCTTTAAGGTCCCTTCCAACCCAAGCCATTCGGTGATTCTATGATTCTATGATAATGTGGAATCCCAGATGATTAAGAAACAAGGCATGCATTTCTACTGCTTGGGTAAACCTGGAAAGCTTTGATTTCACAACGAAAACTTGAAAATGGGCAGAAATACGTATACCGCTTGAGGGAAGTACTGTACTAGAAAACGAGATAAGGGAGATCCTGGTTTTAAAAAATGACATATCACAATATTGCTGTGGTTTTCACAATGTGGCTAATAGCATGATTGAAAGTTACTTTAAAGTTCTTGGGCCAATTAGCATTATCTTTTAATGATTAAATCAGCAATAGCTTGTAGATTTAATTATCCCATTTTCATTTCTAACATCAGTACTTTATACTGACAGACGGCAATGCATAGCGTAAGTTTTATGTGGTGAGGAAGCAAATGTTTTATAGTGAACGTAAAAAGCTCTTATAGAATGGAGAGGTATTCCTTAATTGGGTTGTATATCATCAAGATTTTATTAAATTAGATGAAGGGCTTGATTATGCTATTCTTTTCTCCAGATCTCTTATTGAAGTCAAAGGGAGAACTACAAATGGAAAGCTTGCAAGGCAAGGTCTTAGCATGAGAACACCTTATGGAAAGCTTTATTCTAGAAAGTAGACATGTCACCTGTATTTACCACATTAATAAATTTAGATATTTATAAAGAGATTTTAGGGTATTAAAACCAACATTATCCACATATTAGAATTTACTGGCTTTACCCTAATGGTTCAGTAGGAATTACTCTGTAACCAAAGTCTATTGAAGTGAGGGGGGTATTGTTTCATTTCACCTGACTTGGAGTCAGGTTGTTAGTGATTGTACAGCTGCCGTAACTGTTACAGATTTTCTTCAAAAATATCTTAGGAAGAAAAACAGCAGTAAAATGTGAAGATTTTCAAAAGGATTTTGCCTGTGCATACTTTTACTACCAGGAGAAATCTTGCAAACTGGCAACTAGTCACAGCAGTAAAATAAACCAAATATAGAAGGAATTAGATCTGACAGTTTTAAAAATTGTGTCAAGACTCAAGAGAGTTTCATACAATTTATTGAGCCAGTTTATTTTTGAAGAGGAAAATAGCAAAATTAATATGCATTTGATTTCAAATATATTGATTTCAGATTTTCCTTAAAAAATTGCTGAAGTAAGATTTCTACTCAATAGCCTTCATTTATAGGGTTGTTTATGAGAATGTGGAATTTTTTAGAAGAATTAGAGTGGAAGGAATAGTTCTTCTTACCAGTTTTTTGTACCTATATGTTCAAAGATTTTCTGTGAAAAAAGTTTTGGCAATAAGTTATCTTAAAGAACATATTTACCTTCTTCTGTAGGTGGACATTAATGAACAAGTTTATAAGGATTGTATTCCACTTAGATTGTGCAAGTGAACACTAATATACAGCCTAACAATGTCTAATGTCTTAATGAGATTGTTTTCCATTTTTGTACTGAAATCTCCTTCAGATGATGCTACTGTTGGAAAAGTTAGACAGCGTTAATGCATGATAATATTTGCAGCATTGACATCCTGTCACTGAATGGCTGTATAATGCATGCTGAAAGGCTGTATCAAGGCCCCAGAAATTTAAAGTAAACTGGGTTTATACTGTATTCTAGGGCTGAATAATTAAATAAGTATTTAATATTCAAGAAAGCTGAATATATGGCTTTACAAAATATAAAACTCTTACTAATATACTTTTGCTAGAACACTCTATGCATCTTCCTTGTATCTCAATGCAAAACAATTGTTTATTTTTATGGTCTCATAGTAAACTGGTTTACATATTTATATACTGCAAAGGTTTATTTAGTCTCTTAATAACACTGTAAGTTAACGCTGGAACTTTTTCTTCCAGTATTTGGTTAAATACTTCAGACCCTAAGCAGACTTATTGTGAAGACTACAAGAAAGCTAGGTGACTTTGTAGGTTATGTAAATAAACATTTGCCAGAAGGTCCCAAATTATTGGCTGTATCAACCTAGGTTAACTAAATGTTTTGGCTAGGAGAGGATTTTATGGCTGAATTCACAAAAATGCCCTTGCATCTTACTTAAGACCTTATATGAAAGCTGGCTGAGCAGACAGCTACCATGGTTGTTAGCATGATATATTTTTCATATCTTCCTACCAAGGCGATGAAAGAAATTGGGTAACATGTTAGTGTTCAAGTTCAACTCATTTATTTTACATTGTGGAATTTCTTGATATTGAAAGGGGAGTTTCATTGTCTTCCACTGGCTATAATATGACCTCTGAGTATAGAAGATGTAGATGTACCTATATAAAATTGAGCTAAGATTATTCTGGGGAAAATACTGTTCTACAATACAGATGTGGACAGCACTTTTGAGTGGTATGACACAAATAAGAACTGTGGAGGTAACCATAGTTTTAAGTATTTACAGCGTGGTAAAAACACCACATTAGTTGTGACTCTTTTAGTCAAATTGTACTCTGATGATATATTTTTTTTCTCTTTTCTTCTTGTGTGTTTAAATAAAATGTAAATGTCAAAACTCTTTTACTTTTGCTGTGGAGGACATGAACAGAGATACCAGAGGAGTCTGTGTACAGAAGTGGATTTCTCTCTCTGTTTGAAGACTGAACATTTTTTTTTGTTGAAGTGAACTAAAAGTTAATATTCTCTATCAACAACATTAAGAGTATGAAAAAGTATAGGTGATTTTTACCACTACCCATTATGTCTAATTTTTGCCATGCCCAGCAAGCAGGGGGTAGCGTGTTTCTGATATGCAGACAGACCCGTGTAGGTTACAGTTGGGGCTGCTGTATCTTAAGAGGCTTGTCAGATGGCCCCTTCTGAAAGAAAAATTTCTGTGTTTTTCCCATGTGCTCTGCTATTTTCCAGTTTAACTGTTATGGATATCTGGGAGGATGTAAACAATGGTGTTCTTCCACTTATTATTTGATGCAGAGAAGAAAGGGAATGTGCTTTGCTTCTAGGCTGGAAGTAATTCTCTTGGGCTACCAAAATGGTAGGGTTTATGGAGTTGCTCCATGACTCAGCTACTAAGATTTGGTTAGCATATGTCTCCTTAGACATATTTTCCTTGGAAAGAAATAATTACTGTGTTAATAATTACTGTGTTATTCTACACAAAATCCAGCACTGGCTGGGGAAAAGAAAGAAAAACATTAACGCTGTATGGAACAGTAGGGGAACCCTGCATGACATGACAAGTGATAACTCTGTGCTTATGGGAAGATTTTAAGACCTTTCTAACTTTTAATGAACGGCTGTTACTTGTGTTTTTAGCTGGAATACAAGAGTAAATCTGTGGAAAACTTGAGGTAGTGGGAGCTGAAAGAGAGCCCAGCTGGCTATGATGCTACTGATAAGACAGTGATCTATAGGATATGGTACAGTGCTGTCTGAATACACAGAGCTACGTAGGCATTCCCATGTTTCCATGACCACTGAACACAGGAATTTCAATGGACAATATCAATGTGAGAGCCCACTTAAGCCTTGCTTGGTAAATTTGTGCCTGTTAATATGTTTCTGTCTGTTTGGAGAGAAGCCTGAAAATAACTTTCTGGATTTATTTATGATTTAAAGTATAGGGACCTGGGGAGGCTGTAGCCATTGGAATCATAAAACTTTGAATGAGAAGTGGAGATGTGCATAATAATTGTAGCAGAGGCAAGAATAAAATGAATTTGGCTTACAGCTAGGGGTGATGATAGAAAAATTGAAAGACAAGGTAGAAATGAGCCAAAAAACGACAAATCTGTAGTCAAGTGCAACTTCAAGATGTCATTTCCAGAAACAACAGTATACTTTTGTACAGCTCTAATTTACTTGTGGTATTGTGAGTTTAAGAGCAAAGAAATGGAGATGAAAATAGGAGGAATTCTACTCATGACTTAATCGGCCTTTTACTTCCCATAATGAAGGAAATTTCTTTTAACATTGAGGGAAACACCTCCTTTTAATCTGCTTGAGGTCCATGGGTGATTTCAATGTGAGCAGAGACTGACGTAACAAATATCCAAGGCTATTTTGCACCATGTCATGCCTGGTAGCTGGACTGAACTTGCTGATTTTAGATGGAATATAGATTTAAACATAAATATGAGAGGCAGAGATCATATCTAGGAAAAATGTAATCTGTTTATTACAGTGAAAGTCATAATAAATTGTCTAGTGTCAAATTGCACTAGACAATCATTTTAATACCACAAAGGTCTTTCATGCAAAATGTAATTTATCATAGAAATGGCTACTAATAAACTTAGAGCTGTATTTTCATTAGCAGGAAGGAGAAGAGGAAAATTATAGTTCTTTGTACAACCTTGCATGCCTTGTGAGAAGGAATGGTATTTATTCATGTTATCTTCTGCAAGTGGCAAGAACAGAACTAGCTGGAGGGAGACCTGCTGTTGGTCTGCTATTTGAGCTTTTCTTGCTGTTGGAAATACGTGTGAGATAACTGGCTGATGAGTGCCCACAGTTTTAGATACCCTTTCTTTCATTAGTAGAAGATAGAAGCAAAATCATTTACTGTGTTAAAGTATGAAAATCATCACTGGACAAACTGAGTATAAAAACATTTCCTCATCATTGAAATGCTTTTATACTCTGCATCAAAAGCTTGATATTAAAAAAGCATTGCTATCATATATAGACAGCATTGGGACACCTTGGGAAAAATATACTTGTGTGTATGTGCTCATCTGTGAATGTGTTTGTGCATATATGTGTTTGTAGGAGGAGGTTATGAACTTTAATTCTGCCTTTTTGTGTACAGTGCAAGACATGGTGTTTAATACCCAGATGAGTGTGTATAATCTAATAGTTACCTTCTATCATTTAATGTGAAAAAATATTGCCCTCATAGTTATGGCTGAAAACACTTAGGACAAGTCTGGGATGGGTGTTGGTTTTCACAGTGTAGCAGTAATTTCACAGAGGTGAGAGGTGGCTTAAAATACAACTTGAATGAAACACATTGCTTTGTCTGGACATTAAAGCTGAATCCTTTTCTTAGATAGCATGCATTGTTCTCTGCTTAAATTGGAAAAAAAAAATCTTAGACTCACATTCAAGGGCTGGCTAAAGGTATCATAAGAAACTGATAGGTTAGGACTGATAGCATCCTTAACTCATATTGCTATGATCATCTTCTCAGGGAAATTGTGAGTATGCAACACTTATATCTAATCCATACTTGAAATATCAAAATGACCCTCATACAAAACAGTATAAAAATGTACACAAAATACCATCATCTAGTATTGTGGCTGGATACATGATTAATGGGGTTCAGAGTAGAATCAGGCTACAAGCTAAAGCTCTTTCTAGTCCTTTGCCTGGAAAAAAAAAGACAGTTCTTGCCTGTGAATTCAGAGCTGGCAGGAGATCCTCTTTTTTTAATACTCATTTGCTTGCTTGAGGTTAAGACTATCCATGCTGTTGTAGCAGGCCTACATATGTGGGTCTGGATCTAGATACAGACTCCAGATCCCTGCTTCTGGCAAATGGAGTTTGTATTTTACACATAGTTAGGCACATATTTATGTTTCTGCTTAAGCTTTTTGTGCACACCATCAGCCTCATTCTGCTTGTCCAAAATATGATCAATTCACTGCAGAGTTCTCTACTGAATGCAAATTCCAGTAGTAATGAGGGTTAGAATTACGTGAGGAATATATTGTGTTTTCAGAAATTCCAGGTTCCCGTCATCATAGATAATATATATGTATACAAACTGTAGTTTTTCCAATAATTACAGCCTGTTCCTGACTGGTATAAGCCACCATTTCTCAACAAGAACTTGATCTCTGTTAAAGTAGTATAAATCTGGAGAAATTCATAAGGCTTAACTGAAAGTCCTTCTAATTTACACGCATGTAACTGAAATCAAAATCTGACCCACGGCGTATGTTGCAGTATAAAAAAAAAGAAAGCAAACCAAACAAAATTGTCACTCAATATTGAAGATTTCTTTCACATATGAACATTACAGTTTATGCCTTACATTCTGCAGTTCTCACGTTCTGGGGGAAGGGTTTTCCTCATAAAAGTCAAAAACAAATGAAAAAACATGATTTTTGATTTTCTAGACTTTGTTTATACGTGTGAGAGTGAATACTCTTAGATTTTGATCTCTTGTTTGTAGAATATTTTAATAGCTTGAATGAAACATTCCTTTGATTTCTTAATTAAACTGATACTGTCCATATTAGCTCTTTCACTGATAAAAATCCAGTTGAATTAGAGTTAGCAATCCAAAGTTCCACAGATGTTCCAGATTCACATGGTATGTTTTAGTAATACATTTTATATTTGGGTCACATTAGTTGGCATTTGCCAAATACAGATATGTCAGTAATTCTCTACTAAATAGGGACAAGATTGTCACACATAGTCCTGGAAAGTTAGAAAATGATCACTTAAATAATTTTTCCTTAATTCATTAAATTAAGATACAAGAAGAAGTATATGAGATTGAAATAACTTATTTATAACTACGCTTCTTTTGTGTTATTTAGGTACAGAAATACCAGATTGTTAAACATTTCCTCAATAAGTTTTATGAATTGTTTTCTCTCTGAGAGATAACTTTGCTGTGCAGAGGATTTGATGATTCCTCCAATAAGAGGTTATTCTATACATTTTGAATCATATGGGAAGTTATGACAGAAGGGGTGAGCTCAGAAACTAGTTTGTTTTTAGTACTTTTTTTTTGGCAAATTACTGTGTTTCATTTCATGTGTCAAACATGCTTTTCTGGTGTTCTAACAATATAAGCAAATAAGTTTGTTTAGTTGTACAAGGAATTGTGTACTTAGCCAGTAGACCACAGTCCTCAGACCAGTAGCCCTTTTGTGTCTTTTTTTTTTGTATCAGGATCTGTTTTTAAATGAATGTCCTCTTTGTTTTATTCAGTCACATTAAAGGAAGCCAAGGAGTATGTGTAAAATTTGACAGATATTAGCATGTCTGCATTTCTGCAGGATAATGATACAATCTCAAACAATTAATTCACACAATACAGTAAAATGAGATCAATGATGGTGGTAACTTTTTTTACTTTCACTGAGTTCATGTCTCATGAAATCCTACTGTTCACCTCATTGTAAAAGAGGACTGTTTTACATGGAGCTTTATTCCTGCAGATCTTACACATACAAAAAGTCTCACATTACTGATTGCTTTATATTACAAGCGTTTTTGTGGCTACAGCATTAGATCTGATACTGAGATCTCCATAGGGCAACTGGAACTCCTAAATAAGTTACGTTTTGAAGTGATCCTGCTGTTGCAAAGAGTGATTCCTCTGGAGAACATTCTCTGGACTGTACCACCTCATTTGGGAAGAAAATTATCACTGGCTGCTCTGCATTATACAAAATGACAGATTCTCCAAAGTTTTCATAGTAAGTATCACATCTGAACTGACACTGAGAGAGATTTCTGGTACCATTACGCTGCTCCTTGCAGTCAGTTACACTGAGAGATTTCTATTTTAGGTAACTGTTATTTTGATGTTCCATCCCTGTTATTTGAGAAGTTCGTCCTGCCTCTTTCCACATGGCACTGTTCTTAGGGAAGAATCACTATTTCCTTCTCTTCATTTATAACCAGTAGAATGAAATTTCAAGGGTCAGAAACAGGTTTTGCTGTTAGAGGTGTATAGAATCATAGAATCAAAGAATGTTCCGAGTTGGAAGGGACCCACAAGGATCATCGAGTCCAACTCCTGCCTCCACACAAGTCTACCCAAAAATTCAGACCATGTGACTGACAGCACGGTCTAAATGCTTCTTAAACTCCAACAGGCTTGGTGCCATGACTTTCCTGGGGAGCCTGTTCCAGTGCTCGACCACCCTCTCGGTGAAGAACCTTTTCCTGATATCCAACCTGAATCTCCCCTGTCACAGCTTGACTCCATTTCCTCGGGTCCTAATGCTGGTCACCAGAGAGAAGGGATCGATGCCTGCCCCTCCGCTCCCCCTCATGAGGAAGCTGTAGACCATGATGAGGTCTCCCCTCAGCTTCCTTTTTTCCATGCTGAACAAACCAAGTGACCTCAGCCGCTCCTCATATGTCTTCCCCTCTAGGCTCTTCACCATCCTTGTAGCCCTTTTCTGGACAATCTGCAATAGCTTCACATCCTTTTTGTACGGTGGCGTCCAAAACTACACACAGTACTCGAGGTGAGGCCACAACCGTGCACAGTAGAGCAGGACAATCATTTACCTCAACCAGCTAGCAATACTGTGCCTGATGCACCCCAGGATGCAGTTGGCCCTTTTGGCTGCCAGGGCATGCTGCTGGCTCTTATTCAACTTGCTACCTACATAGAGATATACCCATCCTGTTAGCATAAGAATATACATACATGTACTCTAAAGAGGAATATAAAAATTTTTATTTTTAATTATTTTTCAAAGCAGAATAAGATAGTTTTGAAAAACAAACAAACAAAAAAGCAAAGCAAAACAACAACAACAACAAAACAAGGGCCATCTTATATTCCAGTTATAATTATATTTTCATTTTCAGTAATACTTTCAAATACTCAAGAAGAAGCACTGATCAAATCTGACTCTATATTCAACAATGTCTAGCTTCACTTTCAGCACTTGACCAGCCAAGCTTCAGCTTATGATAACTTGGAATAATTCAAATTTCCTCCAAGCCCTGAACATTTAAAAACTAAATGAAGATTATTAAATTGTACGGTTTGGCAAGAAAATGACATACAAAATGCCAGAAGACATTTTCTATTCTCTTTTGTTATATATTTACAAAGAACATGTAAACCAGTTGTAGATGCTTTACTCAGAGTAGTTGGCTCTTGCAGTAATGAAGGTAACTTGGATTTTGACAGCATCCTTTGGCAAAATGGAAAACAAGATAGAGAAAACAGAGCACTGCATGGCCCAGATTTTTTTCATCGGGAAAGGAATATTAGAGAATAATTTAAATTTCTGGTATGCTATTTGTGTTTATTAAAGTAGTAAGGGTGGACATATTCAGAATGAATTGATGTGTATTTATAACTACTGTGTTGCCCTTGGGCCCACGTGTGGAAAAGTGACAGAAACCTTTTCCCATTGTCCATAACTCAGGGGAGCACTTAGTAATCTGAGTACTGAACTGGAAATCAAAGGAGCTAGACTTCCAACAATCTGTGAGCTAATTTCTGTTTTGCCTAAGTGTGTGAATGCAGGGTAAAAGATAGAAACAAGAACGTAACTTTCACTGCTCTTCAACTCTGATTTTAGGGGAGTTGTGGTTTAGCCCCAGCACGCAGCTAGGTGCCACACAGCCACTCACTCACTCTCCCCAGGTGGGATGGGGAAGAGAATCAGAAAGGTAAAAGTGTGAGAATTCATGGGTTGAGATAAAGACAGTTTACTAGGTAAAGCAAAAGCCGTGTGCGCAAGCAAAGCAAAACAAGGAATTCATTCACTACTTCCCATGGACAGGCAGATGTTCAGCCACTTCCAGGAAAGCAGGCCTCATCATGCGTAATGGTTTCTTGGGAAGACAAATGCCATCACTCCCAATGTCCCCCCCCTTCCTGCTTCTTCACCCAAGCTTTTATTGCTGAGCATGATGTCATATGGTATGGGATATCTCTTTGGTCAGTCTGGGTCACCTGCCCTGGCTGAGTCCCCTCCCGACTTCTTGTGCACCCCCATCCTCCTCGCTGGCAGGGCAGCCCAAGAAGCAAAAAAGTCCTTGTCTCTATGTAAACACTGCTCTGCAACAACCAAAACCATCACCACTATTTTCATCAAAAATCCAAGACACAGCATTGTGTTAGCCTCTACAAAGAAAATTAACTCTGTCCCGGCCAAAACCATGACAAGGGGACAGATGTATTTGCCTGTATTTCTGAAACACAAGGGACCTCAGTGTCAGTTTCCCTGCAGATCATCTCTTTGAGGACCATCTTGTTAGGTCAAGGTCAGTAGTTGGTAAAAGAGCTTTTAAATAGTATTATCTGAAACATACACAAAAAATCAAAATACAACATAGAGACCAGTAACACCTGTACAACATTGAAATACACATTGACAAGAATAGTTTTCCATTCAAGGCTTTGGGTCAGAAAGGATGTTGTCCAGTGACCTGGCTCTTTTCCCATTGCTTAACCATGTATAACTGTTGTAGCCTATGTTCAAGCCTTGAATGAAGAGAGCAGTATATTGGACATTCCAGTGCTGTCACCAGTAGCATTCATAAGACCTACACTGTTAAAGCAACTATGGTAAAGTCAGCTGCTGGATCAGCAGCAGCACAGGACCCAAAGAACATTCTAATCTCCTGTCCGTGAAGGATGAGCATCTTTAAAATCCTCCAATAAATTTCCAGGCATATCAACTCCTGAAGTCTCATTACATACCTCTGAATATCTAATACTTTTCAAAAACCCTATTTCTTAAATATATGTGAATAGCTAAGAAACATCACATTATTTTGTTAAATTGTTATTTTCTAGATATCCTGATGTGGTAGAAAATGCGAAAAATAGTGAAGACTCAAAACCCAGAAAGAGAGTAAAACAAAAATCAGTAAATCCAAAATTTTATAGTTTTTTTGAAAACTGACTTGAAATTTTTGAAAATTTGCATTTTCTAATACTACTTTTCTGTATGTGTTGCCGGTCGTTCTTGCTGCCCTCATTTCAGATTCTTCTAAATCCATGCTTAAATGTCTCAGAGAACTCCTACTTGTAGCTAATAAGAGCTGTGGGCAACCATCTCAAAGGTGGCTGTCTGGCATTTGCTTAGTTATACTTAAGTATAATGACCTTATCATGGTCATTTCTTTATAAGGCCACACCTCTGTCAGTTTCTTAACTCTTCCCCAGTATGTAATGCTGCTGTGGAGACTGCCCCTGTGCTCAGGTACTCTGCATGTTTCTTTGCCTACTGAAAATACTTCTTCATAGGTATTAAACAGCTCAGTTCTCTGACTTGTGCCTTAATAATCAGCTTTTACACAGCTCCATACACAAGAACCAAAAACAAATCTAATACAATTGAGAAGTGCAATGATTAGGCAGATTGATGAGCAGCTAGCTGATACTGTGAAAAGAAACTTATTATTACAATTAACGTTTTGCTGACTCTATACCTTTCCTCTGTCAAGCATTAGGCATAGGGTGCATTTCTTTATTAATGCAAGTGTTATCAGACTATGAAGTGTGGACTAAAAATTTGCTTCAGACAAGATATGAGAGTGCTCTTTCCAAAAGGTCATGAAATGTATCATTTATTAGGATGTGTATGAGATCTGCAGCAAAGGTTCTTCGGAGTGCTAATAGTTACTTTAGGCTACAGATTCTGCTAATTATGGAAAAAAAAAAAAAAAGTAGATACTTTCAGATGAATGGTATTATTCTATGGCTATCTGTCTATATAATGGCCAAATGGTGAACAGGAACTAGGCAAAGTATAGATCCTCATGTATGCAGGGAATCCACTAGGAATCCAAATCCCATAGACTATAGCAGAAAAGGATATGCCACCAGGTATGCCAGAGAATGAAAGCATTAGCCAAATGAACTGCTGTGTCTTTCTGCTTTTCTGGACTGTCATACATGGGGATAAACATAGTTAAGACACAACAGAGTTTTCTGAGTATCTGCTTATGGAATAGTATGAGGTATCCCTGCAGGTGTTGAATTTGCTCCAAGCTGCTCCTTTTGAGCTGTATCAGTGATTGCCATTGAACATAATTTTATCTCGAGTGACCTACTGAATGGTCAAGACTCTCCAAGTTCAATTAGAAATGAACTCAATTGCATTAACAGTTGAATTATTAAATAGTGAGTTGCATTATTAAATAGTGCATGTTATTAGAAATGGGGATGAATTTAAAACAAGTAAGTTAAACACAGAAGTTCCAGTTCTCTCAAAACAGTGTTATGAATCAGAATTCAAATATAATGGCTTGACTTCTCTATTTGAGAGCAAGATAATGAATTTCAGCCACAGTGGGGCCTTTGCAGTACCATTCTTTATATAACATGGAATTTGGAATTCACAGAACTTAAAGATCAGCTTTATCACTGTATATACCTTCACTCTGCAATTGCAAACATTTGCCAAGATGTTTCTTCTTAATAGGTTTGTCAGTCTCACTTCATTGCCTGGTAAAATCATGGAGAAGATTATTCTGGGAGTTTTTGAACAACACTTGAAAGATAACACAGTCATTTGTCATAGGCAACAAGAGTTCTTGAGGCGAAAGTCCTGTTTAACAAACTTAATTTCCTTTTATGACAAGGTTATCCACCTTGTCGACCAAGGGAAGACAGTTGATATAATCTTTTTGGATTTCAGCAAAGCTTTTGATACTGTTTCTCACAATATCCTTCTAGGTAAAACGTCCAGCATACAGCTTGACAAGTACATAATACATTGAGTGAAAAATTGGTTGATGGATTGGGCTCAAAGGGTTATAGTAAATGGGGTTACATCAGGCTGATGGCCAGTCACCAATGGGGTTCCCCAAGGCTCCATTTTGGGGCCAGTTCTCTTCAATGTTATTATAAATTATCTGGACGCAGGACTCAAATGCATACAAAGTAAGTTTGCAGATGATACTGAACTGGGAGAAGCTGTTGACTCCCTCAAGGGCGGAGAGGCCTTGCAGAGAGTTCTTGACAGACTAGAGGGCTGGGCAATCACATGTAAAGTTCAACAAGAGCAAGTGCTGGATTCTGCACCTGGCAAGGGGCAACCCTGGATATATGTACTGCCTGGGAGATGAGAGGCTGGAGAGCAGCCCTGTGGAAAGGGATCTCGGGTTTCTGGTTCACAGCAAGTTGAATATGAGTCAACAGTGTTCCTTTACAGCCAAAAGGGCCAACTGCATCCTGGGGTGCATCAGGCACAACATTGCTAGCCGGTTGAGGGAAGCGATAGTCCTGCTCTGCTGTGTGCTGGTGCAGCCTCACCTCGAGTGCTGTGTGCGGTTTTGACCGCCACAATATAAGAAGGATACGAAATTATTAGAGAGTGTCCAAAGGAGGGCAACAAAGATGGTGAAGGGTCTAGAGGGCAAGACATATGAGGAGCAGCTCAGGTCGTTTGGTTTGTTCAGCTTAGAAAAAAGGAGAATGAGGTGTGACCTCATCTTGGCCTACAGATTCCTCATGAGTGTGAGTAGAGGGAAAGGCACTGATTTCTTCTACCTGGTGACCAATGATAGGAACCAAGGAAACAGCATGAAGCTGTGTCAGGGGAGGTTCAGGCTGGATATTAGGAAAATCTTCTTCACCAAGGGGGTGGTTGGGCAGTGGAACAGACTCCCCGGGGAAGTGGTCACGGCACTGAGCCTGCTGGAGTTCAAGAAGAGTTTGGACAACACTCTTAGACATATAGCTTGATTTGTAGGTAGTTCTGTGTGGAGTCTGGAGTTGGACTCGATGATCCTTGTGGGTCCCTTCCAACTCAGGATATTCTATGATTCTGTGAAGACAGGTATGATAAAAATATAATACTTGGTCTTTTCTTACTGTTGCATAAAGTTGACTTTTTGCAGTGTTTCTCAAGCTTCCCTATACAAATACCGACAGATTCTGTGGTGGTGCACATGCTACATTTTTATTTTGATATAAATTGAAAAACATTTTCTGCGAAAATATGTCTGTATTTGCAAAGGCTGTATTTTTGCTCAGTGTGTTGGCGTTGTACACACATGGTTTTGGGAGAAGGTCTTTGAAAGTTTTCCATCCCTTCTTACTCTTTTTCTGCTTACCAAACAGTCTGTTCAAGGCAAACAGACATCATGAAGCAATTGACACAGCTGAACAGCGTTAGCTAATGTCTCATCACATTTCTGCCAGATAAAAACATCAAAATGAACGTAGCTCAGGGCCTTCACCTTTGGAAGACCTAGGCAATGTTAAGGGCAAGACAGTCACAAATCTGCAACATATGAAAGGATATGGTGTTGCACCAGTGAGATTTGACCAGGGGTTCAGGTAGGAACCACTTTGGATGCTGTGTTCCACACTGTTCCTCATTGCTTTTTGAACTCTTTGTTTAGCCAGCAGCTGTTGAAGTGGGTGGAGTGTGTTGACTGCAGAATGTCTGCATGCAAGAAAGCATGCAGTTTTGTCAAGCCTTATTTGCAAGGTGAAATGAGCTGACATAGTTTTTTTTGTCTTAATTGCCAGCAAGTATGTACTATGCAGAAGCTTACCATTACCAGTTACAGCCATTTGACACTGCACCGCATAACATGCATGATAAGCATTAACAGTAGGTTATTCACAAAGCACAAAACACCAGAAATCCACCTATGACATTTTCCTTCTATAGTCACCTGTTGGTACTGTGTTGGAAGAACATTGAGAACAGAGTTGTTCAAAAAAAATTGTAGAATTGAAACCCATCTCCACTGGAAAATACTGTTTAATAATTTTTCTTTTTTGTAAAATGTTTTAATCTTAATGAAGTATCTTAGTTCAACTTTTATAGAGTGAGGAATTTCCAACTGCTGTTATTAAATACCTTTTTCTTTCAAAATGTAATTTATATTAAAGGGTTTTTATAAATAGAATAATTCAAAACAAAATATTTTAAGTTGTTGACGTAAAACTTATGATTCACAGTAATTAAAAACAGTTTTGAAAACAAACACTTTAGCTTTTCATCTTAATTGGGGACATCTCTCTCTCTCTCTTTCTCTCCCCTCTCTCCTCTCTCTCTCTCTCTTCTTTTCCTGAAATGCTATGTCTTGCATTGGAGAAAACAAAAATCACTTTTTGCTCTTCTTAACCTTTGAATGCCTATGATGCCTAACTTTTCATTGGCACCTCTTCAGAATTCATCTTTTGACCATTTTTTTAGACTGAAATTGACTCTTTAGTCCATCTTTCTTTGTTCTTTTTATTATGATGATCTAAACCAGCTTACAGGAGAGGAAAGGTACTTGTTTTGCTACCATTATGAAGATTTATTATAACAGAGATTTTGGAAACGAACAAAACATTTCATAGAAATCCATGTCAAAATACCATCCCTATCAATGAGAGATTCCAGTCTAAGGCAAACACTTGAAGGGAGTAGGTGAACAAAATGGAAATATGAAGAGGCATATTTAGAATGAATATCAGTATAACGCCTGTGTGTCATAGTGGAATGAGTGATTCTGTGGTTCTGTGAATAGGGTAGGAATAATGGGCAAAAGAGATAGCAAACACAGAGACATTTGCAAAGAAAGGCAGAAGGTGATGTCACAAAAAGAAGCAGGATTTGATAAGGAAAAGTGAGATGAATGCTGGATGTTCTTTAAGGTGAGGCCACCTAGCATGTATGAAGAAATGTGACCGGAAGAATCCTAAGAAAGGAATGAGGTGGATGAATTTTTCAGTAGGTTTTCTGAGAGGCATCACTGCATGGATGCCTGCTTATCGCTCTAGAGAAGTTTTTACGTGAGAGGAAATGCAGAGGAAATATATGCAGTTGCCATCTCTCTATAAAGAGTAAGGCAAGAATGGGAAAATACGGACTCCAAAAATTCTGTGATAATGATGTCTTATGGCTTCTGGGTTATTTCTAGAGTAGCAGAAATCCACAGGGCTAGAAATCATGACAAAGCTTCTTTTGTAATTGCTGGGAAACATACCACCCACTCATTGTCCCCAGAGGACATTCTGGATTCAAAGGCTGGCAATCCATACTGAATAGCATCTCTGAATAACTTGTTTTGCAAGTAGAATAGCCACCTGGAATCCCTGGAAGTACTGACAATAGGATAAGTCAGCAAAAGAGAAAGGGGTAGATGTGGGTGATGTTTATGTAATTTCTCTGAAGAGCATCTACCTTAGATGTGTCAGGTTCCATGTTTTGGGGTAGTAGTAGGAAAGTGGAAGTTGAAATACTTTGGTGGGCCTCTGGAGTCCCCAAAGTGCAATGTTCCCTTGAAAGTTTGAGTTCACTGAGTTCACTAGTCTCCTTTTGAACCTGTCAGAGCTGTATCACTTCCTGACCTTTATAAACAATATTTCAGGGTTCAGTTGACCAACCGCATACAGGCCATGCCTGGCAGGATTAGCACTGTGCTAGTTTTCACCTTCTTTAAAATACAGAACAAATAGTTCATTTATTGAGCAAACAAGCATACTGTTTTCCTTTGGCTGTTTCTCTGACTGCCTGATGAAGATCATCAGTGGTGAAATAAATATTAGACATAAGTCCCAATAGAAGAAAATACATCTTTTCTTAATAACCCTGCACATTTAGTGAAATTACTTCACAAGTTCCAGATGTTTAATCTGTTGCTAATTTGTTCATTCTTATTTGGACTTAAATGAAATTTCTTTATTACTGAAGGAATGATTCCATCTTAGTATTCACATGCATACATATTCTTGGATCTGTTATAATCCTATAGATCCAGCCAGGCATTTCTACAAATATCTGAAAAAATTCATTGATGCATTTTAAGCAATAGGTGATGCGTTTCTAATACCTCTATCTATTTGCAGGTAATGAATTTTGCACAGTGTCAATCCCATGAGCTGTGTAAAATATTAGTAGCACAGTTGAAAAAAAAAAAAATAAAAAGGAAAAGCAAGAGGGCTAGGATTATGTATCTCCTCAGGACCTCAAGGAATTTTACTTATTTGCAGTAATATATATAGCTTTATTTGTCAGTCTTATTTGGGGAAAAATGATCTTGCATAAACAGACCAGAGAAAAAGCTCCAGAAATCAGAAGGAATACATTTCCAACATGAAACCATAGCTCAGTAATTAAACTAACTGGCTCGTGTGTGTGTGTGAATGTGTATTTAGTCTGTGGGGCTTAAAGGGAAGGCTTTGTGCTCATACCTCAAGGTGAGCATCATCTCCCTCAGCAGCTCTCTTTTGTTCCTGAGGAGTAATAAGCTAGTGAAAAACTATAGAATTAAGGGAGAATTCAGCTCCCTCAGAGGGAAAAGATGGAAGGGAAGCTTACTCAGCAAACACAGCTCCTTAAGTAGGAGCTGATGGCTGAGATATCAGACATTTATTCCCTCTGCTGATGCCAGATAAATTTTTTGTGAGCTTGCTGATTTGGATAGACTGTAGTTTGTTGAGCTGATATTACTAGCTCTGAACTTCTGGGTTATCATGTTTGCGTTTAGGACATGGAGCTCTGAGGCCTCTGAGCAATCATTTCGTTAATGGAGTAGTGTCTAGGTTTCAAGACTTTGTAGACTTAGCACTTCTGTTTTTTGGCCTGATATTAAGTGACAGGATCCCCTAGATCAGGTTGATTCAGAACCTCCACTTATTTGAAGGCATATTTGCTTGCCTGTAAGATCCACAGGTCAGATCTTCTTGCTTTCTCTGTTGGTGTCAAACACAGAAATTATCTGTCTGTTGGTTCAGGAAGCCACACTTCCCGGGTGGAGGTCAAGGGGTAGGGCACCGTTGTGTTTGCTACACATGTCATGTGAAGATAGAAAACTTCCCTGGGAATGTTTTGGTTAGCAGGTCTGTTGGGTTGCCCTGACACGGACAAGTGAACCTAGCTTTCTGAGGTTCTGGCTCAGCTGTTGACTCTAGCTCCTTGACTTCATGCCAAAGCTCTGGCTGCTGTGAAGTCACTGCTCTGGTTTATCTAAATTTCCTGGTTATATTCTGGGTATAGATTTCTGTGAGGTAATAATCATATAATAAATACTCTCTTTCACTTAATACGGAGCATTCTTCAGTAGACAGTGTTCCCCTGAAATGGTCCTAAAATTTGCTCACGTTAGTTATGATATGTGTGGATACATGATCATTTACTTATGTGTGATAGTACCTCTATGTACTGGTAACTACATCAATTTTTTTTTAATGTCTTACTGGTAATTTGAGGAAAAACATGAGATTTATCAGCATCTGGTATTTTTCTGAAGAACAAGAAAAAGAAAGAAAAAATTCTGAGTAGTTTAACAAAGACCATAAAATTCATAGGCATCAGAAAGAAATGAAGGAATTAAGTCCAGAAGAGAATCCAAGAAGACATCTAGTTCCTCCACTGTGCTTGAAAGCAGGACCGGCTATTCCCTGTGTAATGTTTGCCAGGTGTTTCTTTAACCTGTTCTTAAAACTCTTCATTGATGAAGATGTCAGTGATGAAGATGGGAACTTGTCCTGGGCTTTACTTATGCCTGTTTGAAAGGCTGAAGGATTTACTCTTCAAAGGACTTTCTTGATGTCCAATCTAACTCTTCCTGATAGTAATTTAGGTCCCCACTTACTTTTTTTACCTATATGAGCAATAAACAGTTAATTTATTTCCTTTTGTGGTGGTTTTACCCTACTGGGCAGCCAAACACCCCCACAACCACTCTTTCACTTCCCCTCCTCAAAGGAGGAGGGGGAGAAAATACGATGGAAAAAGGCGCAAGGGTTGAGATAAGGACAAGGACATTGCTCACCAATAACCGCCACAGGCAAAACAGATTTAATATAGGGAGATTAATATCATTTGTTACTATCACTAGCAGACTAGAACAGTGAGAAGGTAAAAGCAAGCTAAAAACACCTTTCCCCCCATCCACCCCCTTCTAACTCCTCCCCCCAAGTGGCACAGGGGAACAGGAAATGTGGGCTGCGGTCAGTCCATATCTCTTCGTCTCTGCCGCTCCTTCGTGGTCACTCTCTTCCCCTACTCCAGTGTGGGGTCCCTCCCATGGGATGCTGTCCTTCCCAAACTGATCCTACATGGACTTCCCATGGGCTGCAGCTATGCTAGAACTGCTCCAATACCATGGGGTCCATCCTTCAGGAGCAAACTGCTCCAACATGGGTCCCCCATGGGTAGCAGCTCCCACCAGATCACCTGCTCCTGTGTGGGCTCCTCTCCACGTGCTGCAGCTCCTGCCCAGAGTCTGCTCCTGTGGGGGCTCTCCATGGGCTGCAGCCTCCTTCAGGCCACATCCACCTGCTCCACCATGGTCTCCTACACAGGCTGTAGTGTGGAGATTTGATCCACCATGGTACACCATGTACTGCAGGGGGACAACCTGCTCCACTGTGGTCCTCTCCATGGTCTGCAGGGGAACTTCTGCTCCGGCGCCTGGAGCACCTCCTCCCCCTCCTTCTTCACTGACCTTGGTGTCTGCAGGGCCGTTTCTCTCCTTTCTCTCCCATCAAGTGTTATTGCACAGCATTATTTCCCTTTCTTAACTATGCTCTCACAGAGACACAACCGGCATCACTCACTGGCTCAGCTCTGGCCAGCGGCAGGTCCCTCTTAGAGCTGGCTGGAGCTGGCCCTTATCTAACATGGGGTAGCTTCTGGAATCTTCTTACAGAATCTTCTTACAGAAGCCACCCCTGTGGCCCCCATGCTACCAAACCCTTACCATGTAAACCCAATACACCTTTGTATAGATATATTTTAAAATACTTTAATTTCAATAAAATCTGATTTTGACTCCTGCAATATATCTGTAACAACTGATTGAAACTGAACAAGTAGAAAGCATATGGAAATGTACACAGCCTTGAATTCAAAACTGCAAATAATAGAGGATTCTCCAATATTTCTAGATTCCAAATGTCTTTTTTCCTCCTTCCTTTGTCTCTGCAGGTGTATCAGTAAGCAAAGAATGTTCTATTGAGGGTAAAAAACAAACATGCCCATCGACTTTTGAAAGAGGCTGGGCTTCTAGAATGAAACACTAATGTGAGTTCCTTACACAAGTTCTCTCTCCTCCCATACAGCCTTTCCTTTCATTAACTCATGACTGAATGAAAAGTTCAGAGACTGACTATACTGCACAATGAGATGATTTGGGAAGACTGCTTATTTTGGTACTATTTTATCTTATTGGGGAACACAACTGTTATGTGTGCGTATGCATATGATGGTAATGTGAAGCTTCTACATTTCTGCAGATGCCTGTCAGAGGTCTGGTTGCCCAAATCACAGGACATTTAACTCAAACTTCATCAAAAGACAAACCAGCAGTGTAGGTGGCCTAGACCGTATCTGTCACCTTAGTTTCAGCCACATACCATATGGTAGTCAGAGGAATGGGATGTGTAATGGAATCTTTTATATCAGATTTGTGTCAACAGAGGATTCCCAACAAATCCCTGCAATTTTCTGTTGGACAGGCTTTACTTTGAATTTCTTCCAGCAGTCTAGTGCAAAGTAGTTACAGCAAAAGAGAGGACTAGTCTGCCTATTTCTGGGAACTTTGAGGAAATGCTACATTGATGACTTCACACTGAAAGCTGTTTTCCAGGGGAAACTCTTTTTCTTTTGCTGAAATTTGTTTATACCATGGGACATAAATGCAAGATTCTACATTACTGTAAATGGGATCCCACTCTGGGATCTTTGGGATGTGGTTAGGACAGTGTCAGGATACAAAGTGATGTAGGTAAACATGGCCTACACGGCAATGCTATGTTCTTCTGTACTCTATAGTAGGATCTCTGAGTCTTCTGCACAGGCCAATGATGCCCCAGGATGCAAAAGATGTGTCAGACTAAAACTGCAGAAGGTGCACGGCAAAAATAGGCTGCATGAGAGGCCTGAAAGGACCTCTGCCTCCCTTGTAGCCTTGACTCTGATAGGAAGGTGTCTACTTCTCCTAAATATTCCTGTCCCTGTTCCCACAGCTTAGCTAAACAATCCGGTTTATGAATAACAGAATCGTGTCCACATTCTCTGACAACACCAAAAGTTCAGGACATCTGCAGCTTGGTATCGGGAGTTTGAGCAAGTGTCTAAAGGGGAAAGGAGCATCTCAAATCACCCTATTAGACTCAAGACTCTTTCCAGAGGTCCTCTCAGTGACCTCAGATCCAGTCAGCCTAGGGAGACTTTCTCTAAGTCTAGAAATAGCACAGGTAGGGTCAGCTCAGGTCTGTCCTCGCCCAATTTGTATTTGTGTACTTTTCATGCTCTCTCCAACGTGTAAACAACTGCCCTGAACTCAGCCTGGACCCTTGCTATAGGTGAATGCCAGATTTTTTTTTAAGCCAATGCATTAGAGTCCTGATTTTTTTGCGTGATACTTACTTAGTTTACTTTGTGCATTTCAAGTACATTGAATTTACTCCCATGCAGATTGTGCATGCTTTAAACCATTAATCTCTTCACTACCTGTAAGTATGACATGTATAAATTACCACCATTTCTATTCTCTCTAGATTCATTTTCAGGCAGCAACTTACTGCTCTCCAAGAACTTATTTAACAACATTTTCTCTCTGCTGAGCATTATTGCTGTTTCTAATTATTTTGCTAGTTATATTGGCATTAATTTGTCCAACTCAAATCTCTTTCTATTCATGCTTTTATTTGTAACTTCTCATCTGCCCAGTATTTGAGTTTCCATCCTCTTCATTATTCACAACATCTCCTAATTTAGTATCATCTGCAAATTCAATTGACATGACTTTCAGAATCATTATTATGTTAAAAATAGGACAAACTGTGTACTGATCTCTGACTAGATACTGCATTCTAGTTTCATGCATAGATTGCCACTGCTTCCAACTCTTTCGTTTTTCTGGTGTGGGAACTACATTTACACAACATATTTACTTTGTTGATGCACCTACTCCATTTTTGTTAATGATAGGAGAGAATCAGACAAGCATTTCAAGAGAATCAAGTGTTAAACATTGTTTCCCACTTTTTCCAATATTGCCTGCTTGCTTTATATTAAATGGGACTGAGGCATTTCAAGGCATCTTTCAGTAGATCCATATTTTGCTGCCAACTACAAACAAAACTATTTCTTAAAAAAAAAAAAAAAGCAAATGATCTAGGATGCTGGTAGGAAGTAACTCTGTAGAGATTTTTGTGTGTTTTCTATATATTTTTAACATATATGTACCACTTGAGAAGTACTACCTAGTTCAGCCTAGTATATGGGTAGTTATAATTTTCCTGTTTGGAACTTGGGATTACAGTGCTAGAATCTTTTGCTCTCCATCTTATATTTAGATCTAGAAGATTTTCTAATAACCTTGTATGAAGTTCTTGGTGGCTTAGTGGAAAGCAGTTAAGATGTGCTTGTCAGTCAACATAGATCTGATATGTCCACTCCCTTGTCATGTTAAAAACAACAACAACAACAACAAAATAAAAATGAAGTGACCAGGCATTGTGATTTGGTGGTTTGAAACTCCAGCTTTACAAACACTGGGAAGTATTGTACTTCATGAGAAGTGACTGCAGATTTTATAATGTCAGAAATGTGTATAATTTACAAATATAATTTTATTGTTGAATTTGCATTTTGGGAAAATGGAAATAGATACCAAAACTGATGGTTCTAATTCCCTGGTCTAAAGATAATGCTAACAGTAGAAGAATGTATGTCTCTCATTACTTTTCCAGCTCCACTAAGCTCTGATTTCTGTCTCTGCCTTCCAGTGTTTCATTGACATCTCTTTCTTACTAGTCTATACTCTTCCACCTTGTATAGGGTTTTGGGAGGAGGTTGCGTGTGTTGAAGGATATGGGAGTATTCATTACAGCTATCTATTTATTATCTACTGGAAGTGCCTCTTTCTGCAGTGACTGCAGAGGAAGTTGGTAACAATTAGTCCCACTATACTGATAGGCTCTGTGAGTACCTTCTACCTTCATTCTGCTTCACTCTGTGTAACATGTCTGCTGTCTCTCTTTCCCACCTCCCAGTACCTGCTCATTTTGTATGCTCACAGCAAAATGATGCATGTCTAATATAGAGATAAGGCAGAAACAGAACACTGATAAATTTCACTGTCCATTTTTAAGCAGTCAGGTAGAAACTGCAGGGGCAGGTCTCTTGTAGCTCTGAAATGCTTCCATTTTGGAGCAACCTTGGATAAAGCTGAAGGCTGCTTTGCTCTTGTTGCCCTCCCCATCCTACCGCTGTCCATTCGTTGACTGTTTACCCAGAACTCTCCTCTGCACGTTGTTCATATATTATTGTCAAAAGTTTGCCTGTATGGATTGTGTTCTGCAGTGAAGTGTCAATTTTTATAGCATATTCAAGTGTTAGAATGTAAACTTCGTTAACATTTTACAGCTCATAATAAATGCTTCGGAGTCAGGGAAAGAATCTAGCATAACCACATCCCCTTTTGATTTGTTCCTTTCTTCTTGAATATTTCATTGTCAACTTATAAATGTTACTGAAGTTTACCACACTTCACTCTCCTCTCTGCTCTTGGTGTGATCATTCACAGTTTGTGTAAGCTAAATTTGAAATTACAACCAAAGGAAAATGGTAATGTTTCGTGTGCCTTTTCCTCCCACTTTGTGCTGAGATAAATGACTTCACATGGTGTAAGATGATGGAGAATCTGTTTTTAAGTGTGCAGTGCTAAAGCCTTGGAGTAAGATTTTGCTCCACTAAAGTCATTGGGAGTTTTGCAAATTGATTTCATGGGAGTAAGAATTTCAGACTAGCTCCTTCAAGCTGTTCTTATATACCTCAGGACACTGGCCCAGAGCTGGGTCAGACTAACTTATAGGAAGCAAAAAAAGAAACATCTTTCTTCAGAGTCTAGCACTAAATACACCTCATCCAGAGCTGAAATCATATGCTCAGTTAAATTTTTTAATTGTGTTCCCTTCACATAAAGGGAACTAATAGATGCAGTTTAGTGAAGTAACAAGACTATTAAATGTTGCTAAGAGAGTCCCACATAAAGAATTGTAATTTGAGCTTTGTAAATTGCAAAATTGCCAACTGGCTTATTTCCATAGGGCCCAAGTTTCTTATATTACAGTGTATAATGGTGATGAATGAGTGATTTTACAGATAAATTTCAGGTAAAATATCTGTCTCAGGCAAATAGACTTGAAGTTACGCAAGATAACATATATTTGGACCTTTTTATATTCTAGAGAGAAGTAATTCAAGTAGTTGGGTATCTGATTGTAAGACTGATACATTTTAAAAGGACTTACACAGATCTATACTTAAAATAATTTTACGGAGAGATACTATTTTAAAATCACTGTTGGCATTAAAATGGTAACTATTTATGTGAACTAATACAAGGTTTTTTCTATACTGAAAAATTACACTCGATAAATTGTTTTAAAATGTGCTGCATTTATTATTCTAATGACTTCTCCATCAGATATTCACAGTTTACACAAGAAGGTGTGAACCTGTGACTGAATATTAGAGTAATGGATTTCAGGGTACCAAGTGGCTGCAAATCCAGTTAATTTCAGGACAAAGTAAGGTAGCGAGCATTGCTGATAAATGATTTTTTCTAAAGCCACTCACCTTGTTCATCCTTTGTTTAATGTGCCTGATAGGTCCATGTCTAGTCAATATCAAAGTAAATTAAATAGTCCTTATTATGTAAATTAAGGTAGGCACATATCTGTCTCAGAATCTGTCTTCCCTATGCATGTTATGCTTCCTCTATCTGTGACTGTATTTATGTAAGCATATTTTAAAACCATGCGTGTCATTTCTTTATCTTTTTTTGAGAAAGTTCAGAAATCCCACTAAAAAAAAAAAGCAAAAACCAGAGCAGATGACAGAATATCCCTTCATGTCATGGTCTGAATTTGTGGCATTTCACTGTCATCTTCCGTATGATAGATTTGTGTACCACTGTCAGTCTATTTTGGAAAACCCACCAGATGTATAAGTGCATTTGTACCTCTGGCCCTTTGCCTTCTCTGGATCAGACTCATTATGATTTATTAATCATCTTTGAAGAGCATAGATAAACAATGCTTATTTATGACTACAGATGTAACCCAATTGTTTATGTAAATTATAGTGTTTTTCCGGTAATGTTCTGAATGGCTTCAAGTTTACATAAATAATTCATTCTTGTAAAGCCATATGTTAAACTGTCATTGTAAAAAAAAAAAAAAAAAAAAAGTGCTGTCAGTTCTCACCAGTTCTCACTCAAACCATATGTAAATATCAACAAGTTGATTTTAAACACTGATATAAAGACTGAGCACCTTACTGCCATTTACATAATAATGATCACAATACGTCTCAACACACTAGAGACTTTAAGATGACTATGAAAGTCAAAGTAAGTTCTAAATACAGCACAACAAGGAACCATTTTTATTTCTGAATGAAGTACAGCGAATTAAATTAACCAAGTTTAGCCTTACAAACTGAAATTACAGTGATAGCAGACCTTCAGCCTTTTGTCATTATTTCTAAGTGAATGAAACAGCTTGAAATACTTCCCTGAAACTACTTCAAGGAACACTAATTTCTTATCTTTGAAATTAAGGTAGAATTTTCAGTAAGACTGGCATATGGTTATGTGATTTTGAGGTCTTCTGACCCTACTTGTCTTCATATCCTACAATTAACAGGTGTCTGCTGATGTAGCCTACGTATATGCTATTGATGCAGAGGGAAAATCAGTAAAAGATCTAGTTGGCGTGTTGCAGTTTACTCTTATTCCAGCAAAACTATCATGGTTGGGCAGATGGTCACATTCACCATACCTTGGAGTAGAATGTTAATTTCGTCTATGAACAGTAGCTCATATCTTAGTTCTAATTTAATAATCAGAGCTAGTTTTTATCCAGGTATTCATTGCGTGCATGTCGTGTGTGTATATATAGATATACACACATACACACACACATATGTATGTATGTATGTGTCTATACATATATGTACACACACTACTTGGGATTTTTGAGGACATTCAGAAGAAGGTTGTTAGTACTGGTAAGGACTAGAAAGTATTTGGATTAGCTGTTCCTTTCCTCTATTCTGCCAGTGTCTCTGCAGTGTTGACAGAGAAGATGCTGGTGTCTTTTCCACCAGCCTTCTTTGTGCTCTGTGACTGGAAGTATGACCCTCACCTATCACAGTAACCATCACATTATATGCCTGTCCTTGTGGAAGGAATATAAATATCCCGAGGCACAGAACCTCGTCTATTCACACATCCTTTCATAAGACTTGTGTGTAAAACCATGTGAATGGCCCATGTCAGGGCAGGTCTGTAGCCTGTGGGAGATTTGTTTCCAGTTGCATTGTAGGGGAAGAAACACAGCTGCGGGCTTGACAGATTAATTCAATTCTGACTGAGTGGCCTAAGCTAGCAGAAAAGCCAAAGAGGTGCTCTGATCACCATCTGTAAGAACCTACAGCCAAACCCAAAAATCTGCCAGTAGATGCTCTTAACTGACAAAGTTGCAGCTAAATGCCAAAATTGGAAGGTGAAGATAGGCAAATTCAGCCTGGAAATAAGCCATACATTTTCAACAGCAAGGATAATTAGCATTTGGAATGACCTAATAAGGCTTGTGACTGACTGTTCATCACAGAAATGTCTAAGTTGTGATTAGAGGTTTCTCTAAAAAGAAGGCTAGTTAAACCACATTTATTAGCCTTAGAGCAAAAATTATCTGAACAAGTTCTGTGGTTTTAAAGGAGACCAAGACTGGATGTTTAATAATAACCTTGTTTAATTTTAAATTCCATTAATTTCCATGATCCTAGTACTGCGCCTTGCACACTTCTCAGCTCACTCTTCTGCATTGTTACCACACGTAATTTAAAATGTGTCCATTAAGCTCCACTGAAAGATACCAGAGTGCTCTTGCTATTCTGCATGTTTCAAAGACAGAAACAGTTTTTAATTAAAGGTTTTGCAGTCCTTCAGTTGACTCCAAACAAATCTTGGCTGTTCATTCCCCATATGCGAGCCCAACATACAACACTGCTCAAAAATGGCTATCTTTATATCTAAGATTACTTTACTTACTGCTTAAAATCCCTTACTGCTTTCTATATGAGAAGAATAGAAAATGTTCTTCTCTTCTTTAACAGGCCTTAAATCAAAATCATTGTGGGAGTGTGAAGGTATAACTTCTAGGGCCAGTTTCAGACAGGGATGGGCATATAGTCGGTGGCAGCAGTTTTGTCTTTCCTCTCAGGAATCTGGGGGCCCTAATACAGGCTGGAACAGCCCCAGGAATTTGTCTAAACAGTTTCCTACTTGCAGTTGCCACTGTGGGCCACTGAAAGATCCCTGAAATGCTAGTGTACCTTGATTTGCCTCCTTTTGTGTTGTCACCCTACCATGTACTGTTTTCAAAAACTGCCTGCACTGCAAGCTCTTAGCTTCTTTTAACCTCCAAATAGCTCTGAAGTATCTCTTTTTCCTTACCATCATCTTATTTTATGTCCAAAGTAAAATTACAGGGATGCTTTATTTCAGAGGAAGCTCATTTCATTCCTTGTCTTGAGCCTGCAATACACATGTAGTATTTTGGGTGTTACTCAAATCGAGAAGGGGGCCAGATGTGATCCACTCAAAGGTATTGAGGGAGCTGGCAGAAGTGCTCACCAAGACACCTCCCATCATTTATTAGCAGTCCTGGCTATCCAGGGAGGTCCCCAGTTGACTGGAGGCTAGCAAATGTGACACCCATCTACAAGAAGGACCAGAAGGAGGACCTGGTGGACTATAGGCCTGTCAGTCTGACTTTAGTGCCAGGGAAGGTTATGGAGCAGATCATCTTGAGTGCCATCACATGGCACATACAGGACAACCAGGCCATCAGGCACAGTCATCATGGGTTGCTGAAAGGCAGGTCCTGCTTAACTAACCTGATCTCGTTCTATGATGAGGTGACCCGCTTAGTGGATGAGGGAAAGGCCGTGCATGTTTTCTACCTAGACTTTAGTAAAGCTTTTGACACTGCTTTCCACAGCATTCTCCTGTAGGAAGGCTCTACAGAGGGATCTGGATAGGCTGGATCGATAGGCCAAGGCCAACTGTATAAGGTTCGACAAGGCTAAGTGCCGGGTCCCGCACTTTGGCCACAATAACCCCATGTAACACTATAGGCTTGGGGCTGAGTGGCTAGAAGACAGTGATGAGGAAAGGGACCTGGGAGTGTTGATCGATGCCAGGCTGAACATGAGCTGACAGTGTGCTCAGGTGGCCAAGTAGGCCAATGGCATTCTGGCCTGTATTAGAAACAGTGTGGCCAGCAGGAGCAGGGAGGTGATCATCCCCCTGTACTCAGCTTTGGTGAGGCCACACCTTGAGTACTGTGTTCAGGTTTGGGCCCCTCACTACAAGAAAGACATCGACGTCCTGGAACGTGTCCAGAGAAGGGCAACGAAACTGGTGAGGGGTATGGAACACAAGCCTTATGAGGAGCGGCTGAGGGAGCTGGGATTGTTTAGTCTGGAGAAGAGGAGGCTCAGGGGAGACCTCATTGCACTCTACAATTTCCTGAAGGGAGGTTGTGATGAGGAGGGGGTCGAAGTCTTCTTCCAGATAACTAATTATAGGACTCGAGGTAATGGCCGCAAGTTGTGCCTGGGGAAATTTAGATTAGATATCAGGAAAAACTTTTTCTCTCAGAGAGTGGTCAGGCATTGGAACGGCCTGACCAGGGAGGTGGTGGAGTCACCGACCCTTGCGGTTTTTAAGAAGCGCCTGGACAAGGTGCTGCAAGACATGATTTAGTAACTTAGTGGGTAGCATTGGTGATAGGATGATGGTTGGACTAGATGATCTTGAAGGTCCTTTCCAACCTTGTGATTCTGTGATTCTGTGATTCTGTGACTACGGAAGTGATTGTCCCCCTGTACTCAGCTCTGTTGAGGCCATACCTCAGATACTGTGTTCAGTTTTGGTCCCCTTGCTACAAGAAAGACATCAAGGTGCTGGAGCATGTCCAAAGAAGGGTAACAAAACTGGTGAAGGGTCTGGAGAGCAAATCTTATGAGGAGCAGCTGAAGGAACTGGGATTATTTAGCCTAGAAAAAAAGGAGGCTCAAGGGAGACCTTATCACTTTATACAACTACATTAAAGGAGGTTGTAATGAGGCGGGGGTCAGTCTCTTCTCTCAAGCAAGAAGCAACAGAACAAGAGAAAATGGCCTCAAGTTGCACCAGGGGAGGTTTAGATTAGATATTAGGAAAAATTTCTTCACTAAAAGAGTTGTGAAGTATTGGAACAGGCTGCCCAGGGAAGTGGTTGCATCACCATCCCTGGAGGTATTTAAAAAACATGTAGATACTGTGCTTAGGGACATGGTTTAGTGGTAGACTTGGCAGTGCTAGGTTAATAGTTAGACTTGATGATCTTAGAGATTTTTTCCAACCTAAATAATTCTATGATTCTAAGAACTGAACTGTATTTGATGCCACAGTTCGTATTACTAGATGCTCATTTTGACACCAGATTTTTAACACAATTTAAAGCTTTTGTTTCTACTAAGAAGAGTGCATAAGAAGAGTGCAAATAATAAAAAAAAAAACTGGCATTTACTTATTTGGTGCTTCCTGGGTGTATTTAGAGATGAACTTCTGGATTTTGTCATTTGAAAAATAATTTTACAGCTTTTTACTCTTGCTGGCTGTGCAAGATCTTAGGAAGCCAAGAGAGAGGGGTCCTGGACTCTGTTCTTCCCTGAGCATCTTTGACTAAGTTTCAGTCAATTATTGCAGCCTTGTGCAAGTCCTGTGGTCATTCAGGTTGCCCAGGTGTGACTGAGTGAACAGCCTGAACTGCAAAACTGGAGTTACAAAGCAGGATGCAGAAGAAATAAAGTACGTTGCTTTACTCCCTGAGTGTAGGTTGAGCTGGCATGGCTGATGGTTAGAAACACCTGCTTTGAGGAGGTGTTCCCTTGTGGGAAAATATAAATAAATAACTGAAATAGTTGTGATCTGAGCAAACTGGCTGTGGTTTAATTCACAGAGAAACCCAGAACTGTTTTTGCAAAACTCTTGGTGCTGTCCAAGTGCAGTATATTTCCAGGCTTCCACAGCTCAGAGGCCCACCTGAGGATGCAGAGCTGCATATGTTGGATCTTTTTCAAGTTATATAACTCATAAGGATATAAACCATCCAGCAAAACCTAGATGGTGCTTGGTTTTGTTTTCTTTTCTGATTTTTTAAATTATTTTTTATATTTTAATAAGAAAGAATTGTATTCCAGCCAGAAACATATTCAACATCATGTTATATGCATCACTATATCCACAAAAACAACTAAAATCTAAGCTATGTTCCGTAATTAATGTTATTGACTAGAATGGGATATGTGCCATATCCTATAAGAAATCTACTGATAAATTCCATGAGTTTAGAATAAAGCACAGTTACTAGCTGCAATGTTCAAGTGTAACACTGATTGCTAGCAAGGTGTTCCTGATAACTCACAGTACAGTCTTTTAACGGCTAGATGGCACTGTTGCCAGAGAGTAGAATCAGGTGCAATATAAAATACCATGTGAATTTACAGAGTTGGATTTCTTAGCAAGAGCTGTAACAGAAAGTAGCATTCTACTGCCTGCTATATTGATTTGAACTTCAGAATTTGTCATTGCAATTTCTGCCATGCATGCTAAGTAACTCAATAATATTTTCACCCAGCTTTTTCTTACTTGTCACAATGCCATTATAACTCAGGCATGTTGTTCATTTCCCTCTTTGGCTTGGTGCTATAGAGAATCGCAAACATGAAAAAGTCACATAAAGTTAAAGAAAGCACACGCATGAAAGAGAAAACTGACCAGATGGTACGCTGATCTTCTCTTCCTTCCTTTATCCACTTGTACTTTGTCATGCACACCCTCCCTTCTTCCCAATTTCCACCTTTGTGTCCTTTATTACAAGAAGAGACTGCAAAAACACTTTCAGTGTCTTTCATTCCACTGTACTCTGTTCAATCTGCATGGCCTTGCTTAGTATTCAAAAGCAAATTTTCCTTATGCTGTTGCACCAATGCCATAGATGTACTGGACATAGGTGTCAAGGTGTTTACAGTGAGGGGCTGCAGAGGTGGCCTCTGTGAGGAGAGGCCAGGGGCTGGCCCATGCTGGACGCAGCCATTTTTAGCCTGTTGCAACAGAGCTACGGGAAGAGACAGCTGAGGCCATTAGCCAAGCTCTTGACGCATCTGAGAGAACATATTTAGGAAAGGGTAAAATGTCGCAGAGGCAGAGAGTGGAAAAAAAGTGTGAGAAATAGCCCTGTAAGCACTAAAGTGAGAGAAGAAGGAGGAGGAGGAGGTGCTCCATCCACTGGAGCAGAGATTTCTCTGCACCCTGTGGAGGAGACCATTCTGGAGCAGGTATTACCCTGCAGTTCGCAGAGAGGACCATACCAGATAGATAAACACACTGCAGCCTGTGGAGAATGCCATGCCGAACCGGGTGGCTACTTCCTGAGTGAAATGCAGCCCATGGGAAGGACCCACACTGGAGAACAGAGAAAGTGTGAGGAGGAAGGGGCAGAAGAGAGGAGCTGTTCTGGACAGATCCAATAACTCCCATTTCCTGTCCTCCCTGCACCACTCGGGGAGGCAAGCAGAGGAAGTCAAGAATGAAGTTGATCCTGGGAAGAAGGGCGGAGGGCTGATGTTTTAAGTTTTGTCTTTGTTTCACACCATCCAGATCTATTTTAATTCACGATAAATTAATTTTCCCCATATTTATCTCAACCTACAAGCTTCTTCATCTTATTTTCTCCCCCCATTCTGTTGAGGAGGGGGAGTGAGAGAGTGGCTGAGTGGGCAGCCAGCCAAGGTCCATCCCCCACAAGAGAAAGGACTATTTTCTTCATGTTCAGCAAGGCAGTATCTTTGGGATGCAGTCCATATTTCATTTAGATATCCTCAGCAATAAATTGTAGTTTAAAGAGTCAGTAATGCTTTTAAATCTTTATTCCAGGAACTTATTTTATTGAACACATCAGGAACAAAGTGTATCTGAAAAGCAGCAATTTATTTAAAACAAATATTCAGGTGCTAAACATAAGGCTTCCAAAATGACCGGTGTTGCTAGATGCCTATGCATCTAGCAATTTCAAAGGGCATACACTCTAGTAATTGGAGTCCTTAAACGCTCCTGATGTTTGGGCCCTTAATCTTAATGTCTCTTAACATCTAAAAATGCAGGGTTAGGCACAACTTAGCTTCTGTTTCTCATCTCTAATAGTACATGCCAATCATTTCTCAGTTTCCCTAGTTTTCCTCTTTCCTTCCTTCATCTATTCAGGCTAGCATTAACTCATTCTGCTGTTTTGCTTCTCTAATGCTTTTCCCGTAGTGAAATTGTTAGACATGGTGTCCTTCAGCCCCACTTGAAGTATAGTAACTTAGAACTTCTCTATGTCCTGTATAATTGCTGAGTTGTAGATGCCAAAATGAAATGAAATACATCTGTACTTTGACAGAAATGCTTTTTAAAGTAGCCTTCCAGCTAAATGGTAGATCCTATTACTGTACTGTATGTAGTCTTTATGTATTCCATACATTGGACCAAATTATTGATGCTTCTGCTTGGTATCCTGTCCTGCCTGCATCCTCCCAAAGGAGACATGATTAATTTCTCTGAATAGTTTAGCTGAGAAGAGGGCATGCTGAATAACACTACTTCTCACAGTGCTTGAGAACATCAAAGTAGTAATGGTTGTGTTGTATGTCTTCAGCCTAATTCCACATCTCAGCAAACTTCATGAGAAAATCTAAGAGTATATTTCTGCAATTAGAGTATATACTCTATTCCTATTGGTACTTTGAGAAAGCTTTTTACAAAGGCATAATAATCCTAGATTTTTATTTTTATCTGAGGACAATCACACATTAGAAATTATTTATTTGAAAATTTTGACCTGAATTCTAATCTGATTTAAATCCATTTAAATTCAGAATAACTCTGGGTTAACTCCAATGTAAGTGAAGTACTAGTCCCTGGGATAGCAATGATATTTCACCGAAATGCAAACAGCAGCTGGCTCTGGGTCCTTAGTTAATTTGATTATATAGTTTTAGTTTAGCTTAAACAAAGTAATGACCCTCTTATTATTTAAAAAACCCTATTTTGAGATGAGGGAACTGTATTTCTTATATAAATCCATTTTCAAATATCTTTAGGTGTACACATTGCTAGAGATGGAGTTGAGTTTGTGTGGGAAGAGTAAAAGCATACTATATTTCACTGATCACAGTTGCTTGAAATTATTCAATAAACAGGGAGATGTCATTTGCGCATGAAGAAAACAAGGTTGGCAGCAAAAATTACAGATGAGGTTTGCCTTTGTAATTTCTCTGTTCTATACATCAAGTACTAGGAGAAGAATTGGGATGCAATTGCAAGAATTACCTGCTGGCCACATTTGGCTAACATAGCCATTAGACAAAAAGCCTGGGTTCAATGGTAATGTGTTCTTTTCATGATTTCTGTCTTGAGGACTATTCTTCAGAAGTTTTGCAATAAGTAATTTAAAATGAATGGTTGAATCTTGCATTGGCTAAAAGTAAATTAAAGAGAATTTCGGGGCTTAATCCGGATACTATGAAATTTAGAAACAGCAGGATATATTTTTTTCAAATATTAAAATAATAGTTACATGTGATTTTTTCTGATTCTTCAGACATTTTCTGTATAGTTTTATTTACCCTATTACCCTCTTTTTTCTCAACTTAATGTCTACTTTAAAATACCCGTGTTCTAAATCTCATAATCATCTTCAGCTCTATGACAGGAGTAGGGGAATTGAGAATATTTTTTAATAAGAGATCTTACTAACTCTAATATTTGCTGTTGCACAGTTCTGTAATGTCTGATATTTTATCTTTGTGCTTTGTCACAGGATGAAAAGGACAAGCTGACTTGGAATGACCGTATGCCTGGATATGCAGCAAACTTCGGATTGATTTTATTCATGGTAATACAATCTGTATTTCTCCAGATTTATTAGATGTAAGAAACTTTTTGATGAGCATCTTGAGTGGAATCCTGAATTAATGCTCTCAAAGATGCTAAAAATCTGCACAAAGCTAGAGTAATAGCCTACAGTTCATGAGAAATACGTGTCCAACTAGGAAGACTCATAGAGCTCGAAATCTATCTCCAGCTTTATCCTTTTTTTCCAAAGGCTACTTATGAGAGGACTGTTGGTTAGATGACTTGCTGTAACAATAGCAGCTTCTTGCTAGATGCCATCTCTCCATAGGGCTTCTGCTCCATCCTTCATTATCTGATAAAAAGAGTCTCACTGTGTATTTGCTTTCATGCACAGTACTCAATATGTTCAGTGAGACTGACACTTAGGCAACTGACGTTTAGAAGTGTTGAGCCTACTGAACAAGTGGTGTATAGGTGAAATAAATACGCTGCTGAGAAGTATTTCTCCAACACACATGCAGCGATGTACTATACTGTAGTCGTGGAAGACCATGGTATACAATTCTCACCTGGGAACAAGAATAAGGTGTGTAGGTCAGACAACCGTAAAGTGTGGACACCATTGTCCCAGAGAAATTTCTAACAGACCATAAACAAGTAATCAAGCTGTTAGACTTTGTAAACAGCAATAGGAAATTCTGGCTAATAAACCTTACATTACTTTGTCAAGGATCCCATCATCCCTCTAGTTACAGAAATTACTGAATGGAAGCATGTGTTCACTTCTAGAGGCAGTATAAAATGGCAGTGAAACACGCCAATTTGCACTACATGAACCTCTGACCTGGGAAACTTACTCAGGGACTAAATTCTTTTAAAATACCTAAATGTTTGTATTTCTAATTTACTATAATTTGTGTATACTGCAACAGATGTCCTGTGAGGATTTCATTTATTTTTCTGATATTCAAAAACTTTTTATGTTCATATTCAAGTCAAATTCATGTTTGCATGTTTATAAATATGTATGTATATATGTATAAAGGTACATGTGTAGTAGGTTAGGTATATTTTACGTACATACTTCGTGTGTCCTTCATATACATTTGCATGTGTTCACAAAATTTTGAGTGACTGTTGTCTTCCTGAGGCCACAGGAAGCATTTGCTTTTCATTTCTGCACAAATAACTAAAGATCATTTGCATTTTAAGATGTCAAACCTTGATTTTTGTGCATGTTTTCACTAAATTGGATTAGAATCAATGGAACACCATGCTTATTTTGCAAAATGTTTGCCTTTTTTGGCCAATGAAGAAAAAAGAACAAAAAGAAAAAGCACCAAAATTGAAAAGTAACTAAATAAGCTAGGAGAGAGTTAAAGTCTCAAAACCAGTTCAAATCTTCCCAGCCCAATGGTAATATTGGTTATGACTAAGCATATAAACCTGATTTAACTTTAACAAGTCATTATTTTGCAGACAGGGTGCTTACATGGTGCTCTCAACTTTAACCACGTTTAAGTCTCCCCTAGGTATGAGCTTAAAGTGAGTTCCTGAGTCATAGCCTATATATTACTGCCTCTGCTTACCGTAACATCTCAGAGAGATTTAGAAAGGTAAAATGTAGAGCTCCAGTTCTTTAGCTCCTGCTAGTGACTAAAGGAACTGTGCTGGCTTTCACCACTTGGAAAGGTGGCCGCAATGATTTTTCTGGAATATGTTGAGCATTAGTAAGGCATAAGCTCCTACAGCAGAAAACTTACAAACCGTGCATGAAATTCAAGTCAGTTCTTGGTGAGGGAGAGCCAGCTCCATTCTCCCATCTGAGGTTTACAATCTGCTCTTTACTGTATATGACCTTTCTTTTTTTTTTTCTTTCTTTTTTTCGTTATTTCCCTTTTTTTTTTTTTTTTTTTTTTTTTTTTTTTTTTTTTTTTTTTTTTTTTTTTTTTTAATTTTACTGCTAGATTAGTTAAACAGTGACTGAAAACACCAGACTAAAAGTTTGATGTCAGCTTGTGCAATAAGATTGTACTAAGGAAAATAAATATGTCTCATTGATCTCTGTTATTATTCACACAGACTAATGTTTTTAGCTGTGAGCACTACACAGATATAAACGATGAAGTCTTGAGTTTATGTGCGAGTGTGAACATATATTCCACACAGGCACAGAAGACTCAGGCACAGATACGCACATGCACACACACATATGCTGTAATTTCCAGTGCTGCAGAAGTGATTGCTGAATTTTTAACACCATCTTTTCCAGGCCCAAAGGGTCTGGCAGACAAACCCATAGGTATTTGCCATAACAATGCCCACACTGCTACAGAACAATGCTGTCGTGTTCTGCCCCTTCCTCTCCCAAGTTTACACAGTATTGTTTCCCTGATAATACTTGAAGCTGCTATCGTTTTTCTTATTGCAAGCATTAGCTCTTTATTTTTCATTTTCTGCACTTCTTAACTCCTTTTTCAAGCAGAATCCCCTTTCAAGCAGAATTGTATTTCTTTTTTTTTTCCTGGCTTCTCTCTTCTTAACAAGGTATACTGTTTGTTTCTTTAAAAGTGCAGGTTGAAAAACAATGTTCGGTTTGGTTCTCTTGCCCAATCAGTCTCCACTCCTGCTTATATTATTATTTTATTGCTTACAGGTGCTTTAAAATCTGGTCACTGCTTTTTTGTTGTACACAAAACCTCAAATGACTGCAGAGTGGGCACAAGATCCAACCTTGATTTAAGCAATATCTTTTGAAGAGATTTTAGAAGAGAAATCTTATTTTTGCCCAGTAAGACCAGTGTTAGCAGGAGCTCTAGGCCCAGCTGGCCTTATACAAGTTTAGCTTGTATGTCATTAGTTATAATATATGTCACAGTTTATAAAATCTACACTAAAAAAGTAGGATGGCATGGAGCCTTTCTTTGTGTTCCTTGTGTTTGGCTCAGTCAGAAGAAGAAAGAAAACCAATTACTGTCACGGCAGACGAGTTCATTCTGTTCCTTCTTTTGAACCCTACTGCCCTATTCCTACTCACATGGCATAATGCTTGACTCTGGAATAGTCCTGCTGGGAAGCCAAAGAACTCTTTGGACATTAAATTGTTATCCTACTTGGATGAAGGTATCAGTCTGGCCCACAGGGTTTTATAGCTTCCTTCTCGGATCTAGTGTGCTTTCCTGTTTGTCCTCATTCATACCAGGCTCAGTAGGTGACCTTTTCCACAGCCAATTTTCACATCTGTTTCTAAGCGATTCAGTCCTTGACAGACTAAGTTTAAATGTTTGCTGAAGAAACTGTCTACCATAGTAAGGGATAGAACTGGCCAGATGAAAAGCTGACAATAACAGCAAAACCCCAAATAAGCACCAAAATAAGACATAGAAAGGTGTCTTTCTGATAGGGAATTTGGGCAAAAGATATATTTTCAGGAATGGGAGAAATGCTGTGAAGATACAGGAACCACTCCCTCTCAGTGACTGGGGGAGCGAGAGCAATACTTTCAGTTACTGTACAGTCCTACAAGAGCCCCTCAATTCTCTCTTGTTGCTGGATGTACAGATAATGAAGACTCCTAAAGGAGTATTTTTCCATCAGTACCTAAGTGGATGTTTAACAACATCTAGGCAGCTGAGGAGTTTCTGAAGCCCTGGTGCTTTTGCAATACCAGTATCTTTATTCTTTAAACAATGAAAACCTGTATTTTTCAGGTGGCTTGGTATATCTTGCTGTGGTGTCGCCATGAAATGAAAAGCCCTCAACAGTGAAATCCTCTGATAGTATCCCATCCTCCAATAATCTTCCGTATTGCTATAGATTGTTTAAATCCTTTGGTCAGGTTTAAGATTTTGGTATTCATCTTCCATGGCCTGAAATTTCTTCTTTCTCTGTTTAGTGATAACTGTCCTTGATAACTCTTCCTAAACTGTAAAGCTATCATTTCTAAGTGAGAGCTTGTGATAGAGATAGGTATCTATGGAAGCCCAGATTTCTCAACAACTCCAGAATGATGCAGGCAAGCTTACTTTGCTGGTTTTGCATGTCCACCAAAAGAGTAAAAATGTCAAAGAAATATCCAGGAGAAAGAGACAGAAAAAAGAATATTTGGAAGGTGATTAAGAGGAAGGAGTCTGTGACCCAAAATAAGAAAAATAAAAGAGCTTCAGGTGACTCTAGAGGTGGAAGGTGAATAAGATTACTGCCAGGTGGTTCTGTTTTGTTTTCTCTCATCACTGGGGATATTACTCTCTACTGTAGTGATCAGTAGTAGGCAAGTTCAATGGGCAAGTTAGATAATAGTTCTGATCCTGTGTCCCTGCACCGCTTCTGTCAGAGTAAGAGCTGAGCAGACAGTACATTTTTATTTGCATGTTTGATAGGTAAATCAAAAGAAAAAAAGAGAAAAAGAGGCAGCAAAAATTAGAAACTGCTTTCTCAACACAAAGAAAACTACAAAAGGAAAGGATATTTTATGCCATTTGAAATGCTTTCATTTCAAGTGTTTTGTTTAGACTCTCTTTTCCTTTAGACCAGGATTTGAATGAGAAATATTAACATGAAACAAAACCTCATCAGTCATCTACATTTCATTTAAAATTAATGAACCATTTCTTTAAAAAGGCAAAATAAGATGTTTTTCTAGATTTAATGTTTTATTACAGTTTTCTCACAAAAAGTATTTGTGAATTCCATCACATATCTTCAGGAGTTTCTCCAAATCATTTTTTTTTAAGATGTATACTAGTTCTTTATCAAAACAAAATGTACCTAACTTTCATCTTCAACTTGTAAT
>VXAL01013274.1:132330-144121 GCA_013399475.1 Chauna torquata | reverse complement strand
TGGGCTGCATCAAAAACAGTGTGACCAACAGGTCTAGGAAGATGATTCTCCTCTTCTACTCCACTCTTATGAGACCCCACGTGGAGTACTGCATCCAGCTCTGGGTCCTCCAGCACAAGAGAGACATGGACCTATTACAGCAGGTCGAGAGGAGGGCCATAAAAATGTTCAATGAAGAGAAGGCTCCAGGGAGACCTTATTGTGGTCTTCCAATATATAAAGGGGGCCTACAAGAAAGATGAGGAGAGACTCTTTACCATGGTGTGCAGTGATATGACAAGTAGTAAGAATTTTAAACGAAAAAGAGATTTAGATTAGATAAAATAAGAGAAGCCAACCAAGAGCTTACGGGTCAGGATTAAGGGGAGGGCAGGGACAGGTGACATTATAGTGGGAGTCTGCTACAGGCCACCCAGCCAGGAAGACCGAGTGGATGAGGCTCTCTGCAGACAGGTAAGAGTAGCCTTGCATTCACAAGCCCTGGTCCTCACAGGAGACTTCAAGCACCCTGATATCTGTTGGAGGGACAGCACAGCAGGGCACAGGCAATCCAGGATGCTCCTGGAATGCATCGATGATAACTTCCTTCTCCAAGTGATAGAGGAGCCAACAAGAAGAGGTGCTGTGCTGGACCTCGTTCTCACCAACTAGGAGGGGCTGGTGGGGAATGTGAAGCTCAAGGGCAGCCTTGGCTGCATATGACCATGAAATGGTGGAGTTCAAGATCCTCAGGGCAGAGAGGAGGGCGCACAGCAAACTCACTACCCTGGACTTCAGGAGAGCAGACTTTGGCCTCTTCAGGGATCTGCTTGGTAGAGTACGATGGGAGGGAGGAGGGGCCCAAGAAAGTTGGTTATTATGCAAGGATCACCTCCGTCAAGCTCAGGAGCGATGTATCCCAACAAAGAAGAAGTCAGGCAAAAATGCCAGGAGGCCTGCACGGATAAGCAAGGAGCTCCTGGCCAAACTCAGGCAGAAAAAGGAGGCCTACAGAGGGTGGAAGTAAGGACAGGCAGCCTGGGAAGAATACAGAGAAATTGTCTGAGCAGACAGGGGTCAGGTTAGGAAAGCTAAAGCCCTGATAGAAATGAAAAAAATATGCACAAATACAGACTGGGCAGAGAATGGACTGACAGCAGCCCCAAAGAGAAAGACTTGGGGGTGTTGGTTGATGTGAAGCTCGACATGAGCTGTCAATGTGCACTTGCAGCCTGGAAAGCCAACCGTATCCTGGGCTGCATCAAAAGAAGCATGGCCAGCAGGTCAAGGGAGGTGATTCTCCCCCTCTAGTCTGCTCTTTTGAGACCCCTACCTAGAGTATTGTTTTCAGCTCAGGGGCTCCCACCACAAGAGAGACCTGGACCTAGTAGAGCAGGTCCAGAGGAGGGCCACAAAGAGGATCAGTGGGCAGGAGAACCCCTCCTGTGAAGACAGGCTGAGAGAGTTGGGGTTGTTCAGCCCAACTGGAGAAGAGAAGGCTCTGGGGAGACCTTATAGTGGCCTTCCAATACCTAAAGGGGGCCTACAAGAAAGCTGGAGAGGGACTCTTTATCAGGAAAGGTAGTGACAGGACAGGAGGTAATGGTCTTAAACTGAAAGAGTGTAGATTTAGCTTAGATATATGTAAGAAAACCGTTACTGTGAGGGTGGTGAGGCATCGGAACAGGTTGCCCAGAGAAGTCGTGGATGCCCCATCCCTGGAAGTGTTCAAAGCCAGGTTGGATGGGGCTTTGGGCAACCTGATCAAGTGGAAGGTGTCCCTGCCCATGGCAGGGGTCTTGGAACTGGATGATTCTTAAAGGCCCCTTCCAACCCAAATCATTCTATGCTTCTACGATTCTATGATAAGGAAGAAATTCTTCACTATGAGGGCGGTGAGGCACTGGGACAGATTGCCGCCTCCCTGGATGGGTTCAAGGTCAGGTTAGATGGTTCTTTGAGCAATATGATCTAGTGGCAAGTGTCCCTGCCTATGGCACGCCAGTTGGAACTAGATGATGTTTAAGGTCCCTTCCAACCCAAAACTTTCTATTACTCTACGGGATACTGCTGAGCCTTCTCTCCTCTAGGCTGAGCAGTCCCATCTCTCTCAACCTTTCTTCATAGGAGAGATGCTCCAATCTCTTAATTGTCTTTGTTGCTCTTCACTGGACTCTCCAGTAACTCTATATCTCTCTTGTACTAGGGAGCCTAGAACTTAATAAGTTCTGTCCACACACAACATGTAGGTGTAATTTGCCTTTTCTCTCTCTGTCTCCTGTTTATTGCTGATCTTTTCATTACATCTGTGGACAGTGAAGAGGATGGATCCCTTGCTAGTTAACATCCAAATGCAGCTGCATCCAATGCAGTCCTCCAGGCTGCAAGATCACAAAGGGAACAGTTTCTAAGCCAGTAATGACAGTCTATGTTACGTATCTACCAATAGAAATGCAGTGTTCATTTTCAAACAGCAATTGTGTGTTTCAGGAAGTTTAGTTGCTGGTGTTTTTAGTATTATTTTGTCTTTGTCTGCATATTTTTTTCTGTATGATTAATTAATGTGGTATCATAAAGATTAAAATAAACCTTTTTTTTTTCCTTTGGCATTCCGATACCCGCTGCTAGGTCATATATCATGGAAAGGGAAAAATCTATGATTTACAGTAAAGTAAATTTAGTACAGTTTCATAAAATATAGGTTCGCTTTCAGAACTTTGGGTAACTATCTGAATCGAATATATGAATTGTTGAAATATCACTTGTCATTTATTGTTAGCATGTTTTTTTGGACTATGAAAATGTCAGAGACATAGAACTAGCATCTGCAATGTTCTGTTATATACTTACACATTCCCATTTAAGAAAAAAAGAAGAAAGCCTTAATCAACATTGTCATATACCCAGCTTTGCAAAAGCACAGATTTTTTTTTTTTTTTGCAAATGTATCCATATTAATATTTGCATATGTAAAGAATAGAGTATCTAAGAATCCTAAGTTTGTCAGTTCCATTTAGTCAAGGACTATTGGTCTTTGCAGAGGTATTTGTACCAAAACCAGAATATACATGCACAAAACTGTTTCTGTCTCTAAAAGATTTTCTCATGCAGAGTCATATGATTCTTGGAAAGTATTGGGTCATGTAAATCTTACAGTCACATTTCAGAAATCTGGTCTCTAATATCCATAAAATAGCAAAGCCTAATAGCTGATCAAAAATACATTTTATGTGTATAGATTTTTTTTTTAGGTTAACAACAATCTGTTAGGATACAATATCAACGTAACTATACAGACATAGTGACTGATTTTCTTAATATATTTTATTATTAGCTTGAAGCATCACTGATTGAATTGAAAATGATTCAGCCAAAATTTATTTAGAAAGATATAAAAGAAGGGCTTCTATGGCCCTTTTATAATGCCAAGAGAAATACAGGCATTTATTACTTTGAGAGATAAAGCTGAACATTACTGATGGCTACTGTCAGAGGACAATTGACTTAATGGAAGATTCTAGTTGAAATAACAGATTACTATATGACTTAAATATTTACAAAGATTGATTACATTCTTACAGCTGAATCATATTGCAGATATCACTGCTTAATCATGAAAAAGCGCTTGTAAAAACAGCCATTCAATTCTGTCAGGTAAATAGATTGTGCACTGGTTCTGAAAGTGACTACTTTCAAGACTTTTGAAAAACATATTTTGGGAGAGGATTTCTTCTTCCTCATTAGTGCATAGAAAAACAACATTGTGCACTGCATTTATCAACTAACTCAGTGCCTGATGAATTATCAAGTATAAACATTACAGTAAAATATCATACTTATATTTTCCAAGGGGAGCACTTGCAGTGTTCATTCTATCAAATTGAGGTAATATATGAAAGTGGAGTACTGCATTTCTAGTAGAGTGTAAAGTATTGAGGAATAATCTAGATTAGAATTTATGACATTATTTGCAAAGTATTAACCTGTATGTAATTCCTGTATCTTCTATATAGCAAATCTCTTTTTGGTTAAATTTACATCTGTGTGTACCACATCCCTCTAAATCCTTCAAATAATCTCAATTCAGAGACAGCGTGGTGTGCTACATGAGAATGCCTGAAATTATTTTAAGGGGATGTAAATGTGAAAGTAAATGGAAGGGAAGGGAAGGGAAAGGAAAGGAAAGGAAAGGAAAGGAAAGGAAAGGAACGGAAAGGTAAGGAAAGGAAAGGAAAGGAACGGAAAGGTAAGGAAAGGAAAGGAAAGGAACGGAAAGGTAAGGAAAGGAAAGGAAAGGAACGGAAAGGTAAGGAAAGGAAAGGAAAGGAACGGAAAGGTAAGGAAAGGAAAGGAAAGGAACGGAAAGGTAAGGAAAGGAAAGGAAAGGAACGGAAAGGTAAGGAAAGGAAAGGAAAGGAACGGAAAGGTAAGGAAAGGAAAGGAAAGGAACGGAAAGGTAAGGAAAGGAAAGGAAAGGAACGGAAAGGTAAGGAAAGGAAAGGAAAGGAGGAAGATTTGGTGTTTTACCCCACTCCACTCTTATGTATGACTGGAACATTTGTGTGCCACATTTGTATGTTGCAATCTGTCTTTGTAATCGTCATGTGCTTGATGTTAAATGATTAAGCTTCTCTCACATGCGCACTCAGACTTAGTGGATATGAAAAGCAGAATTATTGTTCCATCACTGGGATATTGGGATAAGGACACTATCCTGTGTCACTGTAAAGCATAGGTGATTCAGCTTTAGAAACTTACTTATTTTTCAGCTGTTTGTCAACATAGATTTCAAAAGAATTATTTCTGATATTTATGCTATGCATTAATTAATAATGATAAGAATAATAAAAATAATGCTACTGTATTATCAGATCTATTATGACAGTCTCACAGATAGGAATTTTTACATGAACTGGCCAATTTCATTCTTGAATTTAAACCATAGAGGTTGTGATATGTTCCATATCTAAACCCATGTTTTTTGGAGAGTGAATTTTGGCAGAAATGTTCTAAGTGTTGAGTATCCCAACCCAGGTTTCATGATGAAACCCAAGTTATTACTATAGGTAATGTAAGAATTAACCAAGGTGGCATACATAGCCATCGTCTGAAAAATATCACTTCCACATGTATTTCAGGAGCTGACAGAGGTTGTTCAGAACTTGGGCTTAGCTTACTTCTCAGCATCACCATTTCTTATTGAATAAAATTTTAAAATTTTAGGGCTATCTTTGGTCTAAACTTCAAGCTCTTCTCTGGGTCAACTTGTACCTTTGTGGTAGCCAAGGGGAATATGTACTGTCATCTTCATCATTGGCCTTAATAAAATGTGATTGATGTTTATGAAATAAAAACAGTTTGAATTCAGAGAATTTCTGAGGAATGTTTGTAGCAAAGAGTGCATTTGTGAAAGAGGACAAATACATCTGTAAAAATTCCACAGTGCAAAATGTTGAGTATAATAGTGATAATGCTGAAATAATTTAAAGAAAAAATAAACTTGAACAGAGTAGAAAACAACAGTTACTTGTTGTGAAAGAAGAATCTAAATGATGTCCTTCCACTGTGCAAAATACAGAAACAAACAAACAAACAAAAAAACCTAGCAAATCATCAGATAAGAAAAAGTATTTTCCTTTGAAAATTAAAGTATTTTTGATAACATAGCTGATAATTATAATGTAGATTCTGAATTAAGTATGTGAGTTTTTTTTCCAAAAAGAAATAGTGAAAGAAAGAAAAAATATATACCCTTTATAAATTGTCAAATTTATTTGAGACCTTAGTAAAAATACATTTTTCACTCCTCTATTCAGCAAAAATAATCCCACTGAAATTGACTGTGTAGGTTCTTATAGAGTAATCCACAGCTATTTATGACACATATAGGATGACCTAATGAATACAGGGACACAGAGATGACTTGGATAGCTTCGACACTCACATTCCAACTGAATGAGATTTGGGCATAGTGTATCCTAGTTTTTTGTTTTAATCAAAGCTTAGAAGAGAATAAGTCTTGCTAGGTCACTTATGATGTTAAAGCCAAAAACTATCACAATAAATAAAAGTAGCATTTTTTTCTTATTTTAACTCAAAATTTTGAAACTATTGATGTGTTTTAACATTATGAGAATAAACTAATGCAATTAAATCTCCAAGGATTCCTCATGTGAGGCTAGGACTATGTTTTTCATCTGTAACTAAGCTAAAGAGTTGAAAGTAATATTTAGTTAAGTTTCACCATTCTGTTTTTTATTGATTTCTTCTTTATTTCTTGCAGCGTAACTCTTAAATTTCATTTATGTATGAAGAGGAAAGGTGTATCACATCACAAAATGTATCATATCAGATCAGACTTAAGTAAGACACACAACTCCAAAGAGATAATTAGAAAGGAAAAATAACCATAATGTGTGCATAATTCAGATTCAGAATGACAGTTTTCATTAACTCTGTAATTTAGTTAGTCACCTGAAATGTTACTTATGCATACTAGTGGTCATCTGATTGTTATGCAATGACATAAGTAGTTGATAAACTCACTGTCATGCTGTGCATGGGCAATGGTTGATATATTTCTTATTAAAGGTCTTGACAGTACATTATTAGAAACTGTCATTTAAATTAAAATTTTATTAAGGAGCCTAGCAGGTCTCAAAAATTGCTATTTAACCATTTCTTTATTGGCATAGAAAAATGTTCCTGCTGGAGTTACATTAACTCATTTGCATGTTCATTAAATAACTCCATAGTTAACATATAGCGAAGAATGGTTGATTTACCTCATATGCAAAAGTGAGTTCTGTAAAGTTCTGGGATTCATTCTTCAGAGTCAAAGACTAAATCTGTAATTTTTAGTTATTATTTTATGTACAGAATTCCTTTTGCTCTGCAGTTTATTCAACCCATGTCAGATCTCTAGCTAAGGAAAAAAAAAATAAAATAAATAAAAAAGCACCACCTAAATTAAGGTTTTGTGCTTCTTGAATAACTGTTCTACCCAGCAGAGCATATAGTGAAAAGCAAGTTTTCTAGCTTTTTAGATGGCTTCTGGAATGAAATAGTAAAAAGCTCTGGTTGAAGCCTTCCAAAGGAGATTGGCCTCTGAAGTCAGGCTGGTCTTGGAACTTGAATCTACTCTTCCGCTTTGGTTTTCCCACTGTTACCCTCCCCTTTCCTGCCTTCAGTCTCTGCCATAAATATGCCATGATGAACCTTGCACGATCCTCTTAGAAGCATCCCATTATAAATTTTACACAATCCCCAAATGCTTTTTTTTTCCCCTGTACCCTGTTAGGCAATAATCTGAAGCCTGCAAGGCATTTCAAGCAGTATTTCTTTGGCTGACTCCTCCTGGTGGGTTTCACAAGTGGGCACAGGGCTGACCATCCCCCTTCGACAACAGCAGGAGTAGCCAAATCAGGGTGCTCTGTTTGCATAGCTCGGGTTGTTGGGGTCCCTATGCCATCAGCTGCTCTGCCGACCCTTGTCAGACCTTTATGTTTATGGTGTATAACCTTTAATTGCACAACCTGAGAGCAGCCACTGGATGTAGCTTTTGAATCACAGTTTTAGATTCAAGCACATCAAAATTACTTAAGAATATTTTCTTGGATTAGCACCTATCTGGGCTGTCATTATCACTATTGGGGACCCTGCCGAGGTCCCCATGGCAGGAGCTGGGCAACGAATTAAGCCAATTGCTCTCAGCACCCCACAGGACCACCACAGGCAGGCTCTGGAGGTCCAGAGGGGCCAGGTGTTTTCCTGGGCCAACAGGGGAGCACCCAGACGGACAGATCCTGGCATCGCTGCATTGGTGCCTGTTCCAGTCCTCCTTCAGTGTCCAGGTTCCCTGCTAGCTGTAATGGGACTGGGATAAACTTCTGATGGCATCTGAAGGAAGCTCTTCCACCTAAGCAAGACCTCTGGCCACTGAGTGCAGTTTAGTATTCTAGTACATGGCATGTACTGGGTAATGAGACATCATAAACTACTCATTCGTATAAATAATATTCATTGCCACCAGTAGATGAAAAACTATATGTTTTCCCTGCATTTTGATCATATTTCTTTCCTTGGTATGTACGTTTGTTAAATATGTCATTTATTTTCTATAAAATACCTTTTCTGTTGTACATAATTTGTTATACTGTTAAAGCTTAAGAGTATACTTTGACTAACTATAGTTGCTGAAATACCATAATTGTTCCAAGCACTGTAGAAGTCTTAGTAATCAGTAAATCAGGGGAAATGAAAAGGCAAAAATAAATGTAGTCCAGGGTATTAATTATTTTTAAGGTTTTTATAGGAAACTTAGAGAACCAATACTGAATGACTTTAGAATGTTGTGGAAAGTATGCTAGACAGTAATTGCAGATCTTAAAATGTATGGTAGGGGTGATGGTGAAGAAAAGTTTGAATCTGTAGGCACACATCTACCAACATAATGAAAAAAAAAAAACATTGTACATGTGTTATGGTTTTGGCTGGGACAGAGTTAATTTTCTTCGTAGAGGCTCACACAATGCTGTGCTTTGGATTTTTGATGAAAATAATGGCGATGTTTTTGGTTGTTGCAGAACAGTATTTACACAGAGCCAAGGACTTTTTTGCTTCTTGTGCTGCCCTGTCAGCAAGGAGGCTGGGGGTGCACAAGGAGCTGGCAGGAGATATAGCCAAGGCAGGTGACCCAGACTGACCAAAGAGATATTCCACACCATACGACGTCATGCTCAGCCATAAAAGCTCTGGTAAAGAAGGAGGAAGAGGGCGGACGTTGGGAGTGATGACATTTGTCTTCCCAAGAAACCATTACGCGTGATGAGCCCTGCTTTCCTGGCAGTGGCTGAACACCTGCCTGCCCATGGGAAGTAGCGAAAGAATTCCTTGTTTTGCTTTGCTTGCGCGCGCTGCTTTTGCTTTACCTAGTAAACTGTCTTTATCTCAACCCATGAGTTCTCGCACTTTTACCTTTCTGATTCTCTCCCCATCCCACCTGGGGAGAGTGAGCGAGCGGCTGTGTGGCACTTAGCTGCCTACCGGGGCTAAACCACAACAACGTGTTTACACCACGACATTTCTAACTGGACAGTTAATTCCATGGGAAAAAAAAAAAAAAAAAAACATTTTAAAGAGTTTTTTGTTGTTGTTGTTGTTTTTGTTGTTGTTGGTGGTGGTGGTTTGTTTTTTATCAGTCATGCAATTTGATATGATATTGTGTAATTGGAGTGAGAACATAGGCTTAGGTCCACAATGGGACATTACTGTCTGGCTGTATGTTCACATTTAGGAAAGTCATCTTAATATAGATAACGTGAGACAGCACAAACCAGGACTAATGTTTTGGTTTGTCTTCCAGGATACATAAAGAAAATACAAAAAAAAAAAAAAAAAGAATATTTTCTGTAATATCATGAGAGAATATTCCAAGTATATCATTTAGCTAACAAAATAACTGAAAGGAAGTAGAGGAAAGCATTCAGTTCCATTTTTCTTATTCAAACATGTGAATTACCTCTATGAGATGAAGAATATGCTAATTCCTTGAAATAAATGGAAGCAGGGAAAACATACAAAGTAAATAGGAAAACATAAATTCTTCTGTCTGCTACAGAGGTGTAAATGTGCAAACCTTCACTGAAGTCAAATGTGCTATAGAAGACTTATGTAAGCAGACTAAAGGCAGAATGCATCGGAAAACTTCACAAAAACAATAAGCTTTATTTTCAGTCTTAAAGGGGTTTGTGGGGTTAAAGCATTAAAATAAAACTGAATATTGGAAAATAGTGATTTTTATTTTCAAAATACTTAAAAAAAAAAAAACACAAAGTATATGCATAAAAAAGAATTGTTTCTTTCTCTTCCCCACACTGCCCTTCTTCACCCATCTTTTGAATGCAATACAGGCCTATTTTAATGAAATACCAAGGCTTCCTGATTTGATGTACTAGTTAGAATGCAGCCATCTTGGTAAAACTGCATTAAAGAACACAGACAAGAAAGTCACATTAGATTTCAACCATAGAATAAAGATAAATGGCTTGGTGCATTTCAGAAGGAACCTACTGTAGGGTGTGAATGTGAAATTCGCTGGTGATAAACATAGCTATGGTATGTGGTCGATATAAAAAATGATGGAAAATAAATCTTCATGCTGGCTTTCTTAAGGATACATAACATGGTCAGTGTGATATCAGACCAACTAGAAATAAAGAATTCTAAGGAAAATGAGTTGTTTAATCTTTTCAGAAGAGTCTAAAAATCATAAAGCTATATCTGAGTAAAAGTGAATGCTAAATCAAGCTCAATTGTAGAATGGATATAACTGGAAAAAAAAAATCTAATTCTGTTTTTGTTTTTATCTAAGGGCTTGCATATAACAGATTATGTAACAGCAGTCATGCTGAGACAGGTTCTTTGTTAAAATCAGACAACATGCCTATTTGATACTGTCTCTATATCTAGGTCTGTGGCAAAATGTAGGGTGACAGTAGGAAAAGAAAGAAAATAAAGAGTTACTGTATGTAGTTCAACTTGTAAGAAGTCAAAGTAGTTAATAGAAGTTAATTTCTAACCATAGGTAGAAATTAATTTCTACCTATGTATGATGGACTGCCTCCTATAAATTCTAAATTATTCCTCCTTTATTAAAAAAATGTTCTTCTTTACATTAGTTTAACCCATGACACAGTGCACGCAGCACTACTCAGAAAGTTCTTCTGCTTATATTACAAAAATTTACTATTTAAATAGCTGATTTAAAATCAATTCCTTGCTTAAAAAAGGGCTGCCTAAATAGGAGAATAACTCCTTTTTTTTTTTTTTTTTTTTTTTTTCCCCTATATAGGAGCAAATATCTTGAGTGTAGCTTTGCAGAAGTAACGTAATGTATTTCAGAATGGTTTTCCTTGAAGTGCAGTTTTAATTAAGTGCATATAAACATATTTGTACAGTATATCTTGCACAGTAACTCAAATAATATAATTTCATAGAACAGGTATAATTCATATGTTTGTTTTCCAATTAGTCTTTGGTTGTTTTGAAATCTACCATTTCCTTTTCTTTTATTATGTATGTGTTCTTTTTTTTTAATTTATTACTTTTTTTTTTCAGAGTGAAATAGCTCACCTGCAAAGATCTGTCAGATCTGCTAACTCTTTTCCTAATGTATCCAAGCTTCTGCAAACGGAAAATGTTGGCACAGCTTCCAGAATAGTTATTGTAAGTCATGGTTCACAGACTGTCATTGCCAGAACAAGTTTTGGATTTGATTTGGATTCCAAAAGAAATCTTTTTTAAAGCCATTTAGAAGAGATGAACCCCAGAGAGATCACATTATATGACTGACCAATTCTATTATAGATGCAGGTGATATCTTTTTTTTTTTTGTGCTATGAAACTCTTCCCACATTTTTCTCTCTCCTAATTTAACTTATTTTTATTTCAGTTTTCTTTTGTATACATGTGTGTATATATATATATATGTTTCACCAATGTATTTTTCTTTCTCTTTTCTCATTTGAAACAGCAATAAATAAATAAATAAATAAAACAATGTACCTCAAATTGGGTAAAAGTAAACTGAAATGTTCTTAAAAACAGATTTTTTTTNTTCCAATCAGCTGTGCTTCTACTGCCGTATTTCCACTTCTGAGTTCCTCTTCAACCTTTGATCCCATTTGCCATGAGATTTCTGCATAAGATGGTAAGGCTTTTTTTTTTTTTTTTTGGATAAAAAAACATAGTCTTAAAATTTTGCCTCCAATTTTTGTTTGGTTAGTGGATTCTAGCTGCCGGCTGAGCCAGA
>VXAL01013274.1:94593-131216 GCA_013399475.1 Chauna torquata | reverse complement strand
TAAAAAAACATAGTCTTAAAATTTTGCCTCCAATTTGTGTTTGGTTAGTGGATTCTAGCTGCAGTCTGAGCTAGAATCACACTTCACCACAGCTAGATTTGAACTACCTGATATGTCCTGTTGTAAATTACATTTCCACAACCCAGCATTTGCAATGCAGCAACTGCATCTAAAATTTCATTTTTCCATTCTCTTAACTCTGTGCTCTGGCTTTCCTCTTAAGCCAATATTGATTTACAGTGTGCTTGTCTGATATGTGGTGCACCAAGCTCAACAACTGACCAAACATTTCCAATTTGCTGATATTCAAATTACTGTTTGGCAGCATCTCTGGAAGATTAATAACTGCAGTTAAGCATGACAATATTACTTCAGTAATCTGCAACTGAATCAGAAAAAAATCTGTATAAAATATATATATATATTCTTTAATTATTGGAAGTATCCAGAGAATAAGACTATTAGTTCACTTTTCAAACATGCATTCGTCCATATGTCATTCTGTCCAATTTACAGTTGGCTCGAAGTTGCTGTCAGAACACCTTTTTTTTTTTTTAATACTTCCTGTATTAATTATAGTTGTTTCTTATGAAAATGTAAAAAATGCAATGTTGTTTTTTTTTAAAAAAAAAGGACTAAAGTTTTTAAAGGCAGACTTAGGTCTCTTTCACCACTCCTTACTTATGAATTACGATCTTTTACCCTGCTGCCTTTTCAGATTCTGGTACAAAAGTTTTCTTGGTCCAGGATCTGAAGAACTGTTTTATGGTGTACTTCTCAATTTCATGATTCTGTAGTATTTCAACTCAATTTGAGATCTATACATGTGAAGAACTTTCTGGCCCATTTTCCCCATATAACCATAATCCTAGCACTCATTTGGTACACATTTTCAAGGTTGATGTCCACATACAATATTTAGCAGTTATTCGTGCTTTAAAAACTCTGGAGGCTTTTGCCCTAATTTTAGTGATTCTAACCTCTCTGTCATAACTTTGTTTTCTATAGATATTTCACTTGTATCCTCCTTTGTCAGAAGCTATCTAAACTTTTGGGATGATCTTTCTAGATCTTTTTTCTCTCTTGCAATAAGGACAGACAACACAGATGCCAGCACTAAGCCCAGCAGCACAGCACATCAGAACTGGTAGTGGGCACCATGACAAAAAGCACACTCATCATTTGTGTGTGGTCTCCACTCTTGAATGGATCTGCACTCTAACGAAAACACCAGCTACTACTTACAATCAGTGTATGATCAGGTCAATTTCTTAAACATGTAAAAACTGATTAAAAGTTCTTGAGCAGAACAATAATGAAAGAAGTTAAATGAGACTGGAAATAATGGACTTTGCATTCTTGCTTTCAGTTTTAGTATAAAATATATAAGAAATCTGGGGCTAATACTTGGGGTCTATTCTGTGGTTTATTATCATATAGGTGATGAAATTAAATTTGCACAGGAATGATATTAAGAATAAATTCTTAGTAACTCTTAACAAGCCCCAAATATCTGTTCCTAAGGACAGTCAAGAAGAAAAATGTTAGGAATTATTAGAAAATAAAAAAGTAAGAAGAGAGTATCATCATGTTGTTATGTAAAATCATTATGTTCCTACTCCTTTAATAATGTGTCCAGTTCTGGTTAGCCTCTCTTAGAAAGGATCCAATAGAATCATAAAAATAGCAAATAAAAGAAAGACAGACATTATGAGTAATATAAAATGACTTCTGTATGTAGAAAAATTAAAACTCTTCAGATAGGAATAAAGATATCTGAGAGAGGTTAAAAAGAGGGAATGAAATTCATTATTGCTCAGAAAAAAATTTCAATAAATACAAAATGAAACTAGCTTTGAATCCTACCAAAGAGTGCTGGTATATTATAACTAATAGCTGTATGTAAGTATTTTGTAACATTGTGATTGCATAGTGTCATGGTTTTGGCTGGGATAGAGTTAATTTTCTTCGTAGGGGCTCACACAATGCTGTGCTTTGGATTTTTGATGAAAATAGTGGTGATGGTTTTGGCTGTTGCAGAACAGTATTTACACAGAGCCAAGGACTTTTTTGCTTCTTGTGCTGCCCTGTCAGCAAGGAGGCTGGGGGTGCACAGGGAGCTGGGAGGGGACACAGCCAGGGCAGGTGACCCAGACTGACCAAAGAGATATTCCACACCATACGACGTCATGCTCAGCCATAAAAGCTCTGGTAAAGAAGGAGGAAGGGAGAGGACATTGGGAGTGATGACGTTTGTCTTCCCAAGAAACCATTACGCGTGATGAGCCCTGCTTTCCTGGAAGTGGCCAAACACCTGCCTGCCCATGGGAAGTAGCGAAAGAATTCCTTGTTTTGCTTTGCTTGCGCGCGCTGCTTTTGCTTCACCTAGTAAACTGTCTTTATCTCAGCCTATGAATTCTCGCACTTTTACCTTTCTGATTCTCTCCCCATCCCACCTGGGGAGGGTGAGCGAGCGGCTGTGTGGCACTTAGCTGCCTACCGGGGCTAAACCACAACACATAGCCAGACAGAATTTTACAGAAATATGTGAGCAATGTGATCACCAAAGGGCAAAAAAGACGGATGTAGTTGCATGTAAGAAGCAACCAAGTAGCCAAAGTTGCCAGATGGACAAAATACGTGCACCCACCTGATCACCTTGACCTCAGCAGCTAACACCCTCCAAGGACCACAGCCATCACCACTAACAGTAGTCACAGCTAAGGTAGAAGATGATTGTTAAAGGCTAACAATTTTTTAGGTATAGTGATGATGATTAACACTGTAAGATCATTAGCAAAAAGTGTGTTGCTAATGGACAAATTTAGCAAAGTTACCTTTCAAAACTTAAAACTGGCCTAATATGTCAGTCTTCTTATCGGTCCTATCTCAATGATCTCTAATTTCCAACTGATACATATGAATATATACAACTACATGTACATATATGCACACATATATTCAGTTGCAATATTCCTAAAGTATCCAAATGTTTTAAATTACCAGAATAAAGATAGAGATTCTTAACTTTTCATCTTCTCTTTATTTTCTGTTCTAGTATACAGTTATCCTGGATTTAGACTTTCCAATGCTGAGGGTAGGAGGAATCTATCAACATGGAGAATCTGAAAACCTGAAAGCCTTGCTTCAACAGGGAGCTTCCAAGCACTTTCAAAACATCAGACATTCTAGAAATAAGCTGAAAATTTGAACTCCTAAAATTACTTATTACATTTGAAGGTCTATGTCATCCATTTTATTATCTGGCAGTTCTTATACTATTTGCCAGTGAGACACACTTTGAAATTTAAAGCTTGCTTCCTATTTTTTTTTCCTATCTAATGAGCTGAAAAAAATGTTTGAATATGCAAGTACTTAAGGACCTGTAGCACTGAGATACAGGTATCTCACTGAAATACAGATATCTCATTAAATAGACTTAATTCTATTTTCTATTATATCAAATGAAGCACATGCAGTTGCTTCACGTTTATATAGCATATAAATCATTTTGAAAGACTTTCAAAAAGTTCTTTTGAATTTGTTGGAAGACTATATTGAAACCATTATATTTAGGTTTTTGTATTAGGTTTACATAGCAAGGTTTTGGTAGCAGGAGAGGGGAAGGCTGCAGGGGTGGTGTCTGTGAAAAGATTCCAGAAGCTGCCCCAAGTTAGATAAGAGACAGGTCAGCTGTCTCCAAAAGGGACCCACTGCTGGCCAAAGCTGAACCAATGAGTGACACTGGTTGTGCCTCTGTGAGAGCAGATTTAAGAGGGAAAAAACTGCTGCACAACAGCAGCTGGGAGAGAGGAGTGAGAAACTGTGAGAGAAACAGCCTTGCAGACACCAAGGTCAGTGAAGAAGGAGGGTAGGAGGTGCTCCAGGCACCAGAGCAGAAGTTCCCCTGCAGCCCATGGTGTACCATGGCGCAGCAGATCTCCATACTGCAGCCTGCAGAGGAGCCCACCGTGGAGCAGGAGGTCTGGTGGGAGCTGCCTCCCATGGGGGACCCATGCTGGAACAGTCCTTTCCTGAAGAAAATGGAGGGTTCCATGGGAGGGACCCCACACTGGAGCAGGGGAAGGGAATGAGGAAGAAGGGGCAGTTTTATGGACTGACCGCAACCTCCATTCCGCGTTCCCCTGCTCCGCTTGGGGGAAGGAGGTAGAAGAGGGTGGATGGGAAGAAAGTGTTTTTAGTTTGCTTTTAGTTTCTCACTTCTCTAGTCTATTTGTTGGCAATAAATTACATTAATCTCTGTTATGCCAAGTCTGTTTTGCCTGTGGTGGTTATTGGTGAGCGATCTCCCTGTCCTTATCTCAGCCCACGAACTTTTGTTCTTCATATTTTCTCCCATTATTCCTTTGAGGAAGGGTAGTGAGAGAATGATGTGGAATTCACTAGCCATCAGCGTCCATAAAACTTCACCTCAACTGCCCCTTCTTCCTCATTCCCTTCCCCTGCTCCAGTGTGGGGTCCCTCCCATGGAACCCTCCATTTTCTTCAGGAAAGGACTGTTCCAGCATGGGTCCCCCATGGGAGGCAGCTCCCACCAGACCTCCTGCTCCACGGTGGGCTCCTCTGCAGGCTGCAGTATGGAGATCTGCTGCGCCATGGTACACCATGGGCTGCAGGGGAACTTCTGCTCTGGTGCCTGGAGCACCTCCTACCCTCCTTCTTCACTGACCTTGGTGTCTGCAAGGCTGTTTCTCTCACAGTTTCTCACTCCTCTCTCCCAGCTGCTGTTGTGCAGCAGTTTTTTCCCTCTTAAATCTGCTCTCACAGAGGCACAACCAGTGTCACTCATTGGTTCAGCTTTGGCCAGCAGTGGGTCCCTTTTGGAGACAGCTGACCTGTCTCTTATCTAACTTGGGGCAGCTTCTGGACTCAAATCATGCAGTCAAAATTACCTGTTAATAATGACCCATTGCAACTGTGACCACAGTCTTTAATATAACTAGTTCTTGTAAATATCCATCAGAGTTTTGTAAATATATAGATATATGTGTATATATGTATTTATACACATATATGTATTATACTTATACTCTGCGTTTTGCCAATATGGTCAGAACTCTGATGTGGAGAAAGGAAGAAACCAATTTCCTTTACAAAGTAAAATTTACAACAAATAGAAATAAAATCTATCACTGTTATCTTTCACTCACAGCCTGCTCTGTGGTTATGAATTCAAAGCAACCATATCAAACGAAACATGAATGAAGATATTTGTCAACATATCCAAACTCAACAGTGGCTCCAGTTTTGTTTTTCATGCACATTGCATGTCAAATGGCGTTTTGTTTTGTTTTCAATTCGTTCAGTGCAGTGTTTACAGTAGTCATTGAAAATGTTCTTTGATCTCTAAATAAATTCCTGAATCAATGAGAACGATACTATGAAAATAATTCAACATATATGTATACATTCTTTGAATGTTTTCTTTCATATTCATCTTAGAATCATCATACACTGTTCTGGAGCCTTTCCAAATTTCACAGAAAGCAGGACATTACAGATGTCCAAGCTATCTGCAGAAGAGACAGGTTTTTTTTACATCATCAAGGAAGGTGCAACCTCTGAGTTTCTCTGACATGGAGAGTTTCTCTGATATTCCCTTATATATAATTTTCATCCATTTCCAGCCTGTCCTGCTTTGATCTTCAATGTTTTCATTAAGAATGTAAAAGAGAACTTTCACCATACAAACTGTTCTTGTAGCCTCTGATTTATAGTTATGAATTAAAGGAACACAAGCAAAATATGTTTAGATTCTTTGCATTTCAAATAAATCATGTTCTCCATTTATACATTTAAACCATAGGTAGTTTTGAATTCCATAAATCCATGAAAGCTCTTTTAAAGTAATTTATAGAAGGCAACTTCTGCATTTCCACTATTTAGTGAATTCAGTAGGAATAAGGAAATATGGCTATTTCAGAGCAGTTAAAGTTTCTTGAGATAAAACTCTGTTGTAGTATGTACTTCAAAATCTGAAATATACTGCAGCTATACTACCTCTTTAACTCTCTATATCAGTTTATTTATTTATTTAATATATTGATCCCCGTGACACTTTTCAAAACAAAGACATGAATATATGACCATTCGTTCCACTAACTGTCTTTCATTGACATTGAAAATTGTTCCCGGCCAAGCAGATAGTGAACTAAATTTTGGCCAGGTCTAATTTATGCATTAGTATGACTATGTTACCATGATATCCTTCTGATTATTTCTACCAGTTTATTCTCCCATCTGTTGAATATTGTCACCCTCCAAGATTTTAGGCTTTATGGAATAGAGATTGTCTTTTTGCCACTTACTTATACAACCTCTAGTGCCAAAATGGACTTCTAGACACAGCCACTATACGTGATCTTGTCTGGAGAAATTGCACTCATATCTTTTGGAGGCTGAGGAAACAACTCTGCCTTTAAAGGTAGGAATCCTCTGCCTCTTCTGTCCTGAGAGGCTTTCTGCTGGGGAAGAGCAAAATTCAGCTAGTGGTACTGATATGCACATAAGGATATGTATTCTCTGCTGAACTGCTTGCTAGATTGCAGTCTGTCTTGTCCTTTCCAGACAGGAAGCAACATTGGCTAAAAGGGGGAAGAAATGAGGTGAAGGAATGTTTTGTGCATTGAGTGGTGCATTCAGTCTGTACAATGAAAGGTGGATGAGTGGGAAATAGTCTTGGGAGAAAGGTGTGTAACAAAGCATGGAAAAGGTACTGGTAGAGATAAAAAGACCTTTTATATTGTCTTTCTGTGGTAAAGACTCATCCTATTCCTTGACATTTCTGTCTCACAGGGATCAGAACAATCATGTGATTTTCTCCTTATTTCTTCACTTTTGGAGGTTATTACTACAGCTAAAAGGAAAGCAGAACTTCTACTGATTGGAGGGATAGGTGGGGGAGACAAAGAGGGGTGTCACCCTCTGTGTCAATGACCAGCTGGAGTGCATGGATCTCTGCCTGGGGATCAATTAGGAGCCGACCAAGAGCTTTAGGGTCAGGATTAAGGGGAGGGCAGGGACAGGTGACATTACAGTGGGAGTCTGCTACAGGCCACCCAGCCAGGAAGACCGAGTGGATGAGGCTCTCTGCAGACAGGTAAGAGTAGCCTTGCATTCACAAGCCCTGGTCCTCACAGGAGACTTCAAGCACCCTGATATCTGTTGGAGGGACAGCACAGCAGGGCACAGGCAATCCAGGATGCTCCTGGAATGCATCGATGATAACTTCCTTCTCCAAGTGATAGAGGAGCCAACAAGAAGAGGTGCTGTGCTGGACCTCGTTCTCACCAACTAGGAGGGGCTGGTGGGGAATGTGAAGCTCAAGGGCAGCCTTGGCTGCATATGACCATGAAATGGTGGAGTTCAAGATCCTCAGGGCAGAGAGGAGGGCGCACAGCAAACTCACTACCCTGGACTTCAGGAGAGCAGACTTTGGCCTCTTCAGGGATCTGCTTGGTAGAGTACGATGGGAGGGAGGAGGGGCCCAAGAAAGTTGGTTATTATGCAAGGATCACCTCCGTCAAGCTCAGGAGCGATGTATCCCAACAAAGAAGAAGTCAGGCAAAAATGCCAGGAGGCCTGCACGGATAAGCAAGGAGCTCCTGGCCAAACTCAGGCAGAAAAAGGAGGCCTACAGAGGGTGGAAGTAAGGACAGGCAGCCTGGGAAGAATACAGAGAAATTGTCTGAGCAGACAGGGGTCAGGTTAGGAAAGCTAAAGCCCTGATAGAAATGAAAAAAATATGCACAAATACAGACTGGGCAGAGAATGGACTGACAGCAGCCCCAAAGAGAAAGACTTGGGGGTGTTGGTTGATGTGAAGCTCGACATGAGCTGTCAATGTGCACTTGCAGCCTGGAAAGCCAACCGTATCCTGGGCTGCATCAAAAGAAGCATGGCCAGCAGGTCAAGGGAGGTGATTCTCCCCCTCTAGTCTGCTCTTTTGAGACCCCTACCTAGAGTATTGTTTTCAGCTCAGGGGCTCCCACCACAAGAGAGACCTGGACCTAGTAGAGCAGGTCCAGAGGAGGGCCACAAAGAGGATCAGTGGGCAGGAGAACCCCTCCTGTGAAGACAGGCTGAGAGAGTTGGGGTTGTTCAGCCCAACTGGAGAAGAGAAGGCTCTGGGGAGACCTTATAGTGGCCTTCCAATACCTAAAGGGGGCCTACAAGAAAGCTGGAGAGGGACTCTTTATCAGGAAAGGTAGTGACAGGACAGGAGGTAATGGTCTTAAACTGAAAGAGTGTAGATTTAGCTTAGATATATGTAAGAAAACCGTTACTGTGAGGGTGGTGAGGCATCGGAACAGGTTGCCCAGAGAAGTCGTGGATGCCCCATCCCTGGAAGTGTTCAAAGCCAGGTTGGATGGGGCTTTGGGCAACCTGATCAAGTGGAAGGTGTCCCTGCCCATGGCAGGGGTCTTGGAACTGGATGATTCTTAAAGGCCCCTTCCAACCCAAATCATTCTGTGATTCTATGCTTCTATGGTTACATGAAACCTGTAACAACTGAGCTCTGCAGTTGAGCTGAAATGTTGGCTTCCCCTTTAAAGACACTATTACAACTTGGCAAAGTAGCAGGATTTTTGTTTGTTTTTTTGTTTTTGTTTTTGTTTTGTGGTGGTTGTGGTTGTCGTCTTTTGTTTTGATTTGTTTTGGTTTGCTAAATTTGTTCTTTCCACTGATGCTTATATGATATCTTTGGTATTTGTGAGACTGGGTGGGGTGAGTTCCACAACTAGAGTTCTGGAACGGAGGGCTATTGGTTGTTCAGGATGGGTAGGCAGGGTAGACAACCTGGAGGTGTTACACTGTACGTGAGAGATTAGACTGCATAGCCCTTGCCGTTAGGGATGACATGGTAGAGAGCCTCTGGGTGTGGATTAAGGGGATAGATAGCAAAACAGATATTGTGAGTGTCTGCTATCAACCACCCATCCAGGACAATGGCAATCACAAATTATTCTATAGGTAATTAGGAGAAATCTCAGGATCTTGTCCTTGATCTCAGCCCTTGTCCTTATGGGAGGCTTCAACCTGACAGAGATAAACTAGAAATATCTTACTGCCATGACAAGGAAGTCTTGGAAATTCCTGAAGCATGCTGAAGATAACCTCCTGTCACAAGTACTGAGTGTGCCAGCTAGGAAAGGTGGTGTCCTAGATCTATTGTTTGAGAATAGGGAAGGCCTTTTGGGAGAGGTGATGGTAGGTGGCTGTCATGGCCACAATGATCATGAATTAGTTGAGTTCAAAATTTTTGGTGTAAGGAGAAAAAAAGGTCAGCAGAATTGCCACCCTGGACTTTGGGACAGCAAACTTAAAGCTTTTCAGGGAGCTAGTTAGGATGTCGTCTGGGAATCGACTCAAGACACTTTAGGGGTCCATGAGAGCCAGCTGCTTTTCAAGAACCACTTTTTAAAAGCCCAGGAGCAGGCAATCCCACTGTGCCATGAGTCAAGCAAGCAGGGCAGAAGACCAGCCTGGCTGAGCAGGGAACTCCTCCAGTAACTAGGACAGAAAAAGAAAATATATGACCTCTGGAAGCAAGGTCTGGCTTCACAGGGAGAGTACAGAGCTGAAGTTTGCATCTGCAGGGAGAAAACAAGAAAAGCCAAATCTCAGCTTGAATTGATGCTGGCCACTGCAGTGTCAGACAACAAAAAAGTCTTTTCCAAGTATGTCAACAGCAAGAGGAGGTTAAAGGAAAACGTTGGACTGATACTTGAAGCAGATGGTCACCTAACAAGGAAGAGGAAAAGGAAGAGGCATTTAAAGCCTTTTTTTTTTTTTTTTGCTTCAATATTTAATAGTAATGACAGATCTTGGGCTGCTCAGACCTCAGAGTTGGAGAACCATGACTAGGGGAGCAGTGACTTTCCATCTGTGGTCACCAAAATTGTAAGGAAATAGTTGTATTGGCTCAATGTTCATAAATCCATGGGGCCTGATGGGATTCACACCAGAGTGCTGAAGGAATTAGTGGATGTTGTAGCTGGACCCCTCTCAACAATTTATCAAAGGTCATGAGAATGTGGGGAGGTCCCTGCCGACTGGAAGCTAGCCAATGTTATACCCATCTACAAAAACAGCATGAGGGAAGACCCAGGAAACTACAGACCTGTTAGTCTAACCTCAGTCCCTGGAAAAGTTACGGAAAAGATTTTTCTGGGGGATATTGAAAGTCCTTTAAAGAACAAAGCTATTATCAGGCATAGTCAACATGGGTTCATCAAGGGAAAGTCCTGCCTTAGTAACTTGATCTCCTATGAAAAGATCACCTGCTTGGTGGATGAAAGGAAGGCAGTGGATGTAATATTTTGGAATTTAGTAAGGCCTTTGATACTGTCCCTCATGGCATCCTTCTGCATAAATTGTCTAACTGTGAGACAAACAAGTTCACACTATGCTGGGTGATGAACTGGCTCAAGGGTAGAGCTCAAAGAGTTGTATTAAAGGGGGGTTCATCTGGCTGGCAACCAGTTACTAGCAGTGTTCCCCAGGGCTCAGTTCTAGAGCCAGTCCTGTTCAACATTTCTGTCAGTGATCTGGACGCTGGAGTGGAACTCATCGTCAGCAAGTTTGCTGATGACACTAAACTGGGAGGTGCTGTTGACTCCCTGAAGGGACAACAGTCCTTGTAGAGGGACCTAGACAGACTGGAGCATTGAACAATCAGCAACAGCACGAAGATCAACAAAGGAAAATGCCAGGTTCTGCACCTTGGAAGGATTAATGCTAGACAGAGGTACAGACTAGGAGATGAGTGTCTGGAGAGCAGCACAGCAGAAAGGGATCTGGAGGTGCTTGTTGACAGCAGGCTCGACATGTGTCAGCAGTGTGCCCTGGAAGCCAAGAGGGCAAACTGAATTTTTGGGTGCACTAAACACAGCATAGCCAGCGTGTCAAAACAGATGATTTTCCCACTGTATTTAGCATTGGTGCAGCCTGATCTTGAATATTGTTTGCAGTTCTGGGCTCCACAATATAAAAGGATGTTAAAGTTCTTTAAAGTGTCCAGAGGAGGGCAACAAATCTGTTAGAAGGGTTGGAAGGCATGTTCTATGAGGAGAGGTTGAGGACACTTGGGTTGTCTAGTCTGGAGAAAAGGAGGCTAGGAGGTAACCACATTGATCTCTACAACTTCCTGAGGAGGGGATGTGGGGAGGGAGGTGCCAGTCTCTTCTCTCTTGTAACCAATAACAGGACACACAAAAATGCCACAAAGCTGCACCAGAGGAGGTTCCAATTGGACATTAGGAAAAATTTCTTTACTGTGAGGGTGGTCAAACACTGGAACAGGCTTCCTAGAGAAGTGGTTAATGCCCCATGCCTGTCAGTGTTCAAGATGCAACTGGATAATGCCTTCAATATGCTTTAACTTTTGGTTTGCCTTGAAGTGGTCAGGCAGTGGGATCAGATGATCTTTGAAGGTCCCTTCCAAGTGAACTCTTCTGTTCTATTAACTTACTCAAGTATAGCCTCCAGCTTTTGTAAAATTTTCATGCCGCTAGTGAATATACTGGAGAAGAGAAAAAAGGAAAGCACTAGAAGCATAGAGAAAGAAGGAAAATAGTAATGATTTACTGCTATATTGAAACCACAAGGGATTATCATAGAATCATATAATCACAGAATGGTTTGAGTTGGAAGGGACCTTTAAGAATCATCCAGTTCCAAGACCCCTGCCATGGGCAGGGACACCTTCCACTTGATCAGGTTGCCCAAAGCCCCACCCAACCTGGCTTTGAACACTTCCAGGGATGGGGCATCCAAAACTTCTCTGGGCAACTTGTTCCAGTACCTCACCACCCTCATAGCGAAGAATTTCTTACATATATCTAATCTAAATCTACCCTCTTTATAGAGGGTATTTACCCTCTATGTAGCAGTAAGCCAAGAGACAAACTGAAGCTCTGAGTAGCATCGTGTCGGTGAGAGGGAAAGGGAAGATGGTAAAGAAGAAAAGTAATGATGGAGACAGATAGAAAGGGAAAATCTGATTTTATAAAATGGATATTTTCAGTCAGAAAATTTTTGTTAGGAATTGCTTTCCTAGTTCAAAGCATTAGTCACAAAAGATTGCCAGGGCTTTGGGCGAAGGATAAGACCTGCTTGTCTTATGCAGTCTCTTCCTACATGAATACCTTGTCCTACTATATTTGTGACAGTCTGCCCATCTGTTTCCAGTATTATTGTATTGCAAGTACATACATATTTAATTTCTCTAGATGAATCAAGCTATTTTCAAAATATGTGCATGCATTATTTATATATATTTTTTCATATTGACCTAGGAAATTATATACATATATAAACATACACACATGTATATATATATTTAATAATTTATGAATACAAATAAATATTTCAGAATGTGAAAATTTTCCTTCATATTGAGCTGAAATATATTGTGCTTGCATTGTTTTACTAGATATAAACAAATTTAGGTAATTAAATTTGTTCTCCAAAAAGTATTTTAAATTGAGAGATGTAATTATCTAATTCTGCAAATATATGAACAAATGCTTTGATTTTCCATTTCGTTTTACTTTGTACAATATTTAATTTTAAAAATGTCACATGTTGACCTCTGATTTAATTTCTGGGAATGTGATACTTGCCAAAATAATAATATTAAGTTCATCTAACTTTACTCATCTTCTTACTTTCACTGTTTTTTTTGCAAATTGCCAATTGAGAGTCTACTTTTTACATTAGTGCCAATACTTTAATAGTCAAAATTTCTTTGGTGTGCAAAATTAAGTTGGCATTCTGTTCTATTTCTAGAATGTAGTCTGAGAAGTGAGTGATTACAGGGCAAAAAGGCTGTTCCCAGTTGTTATTTTTTTAAACCTCAGGGATTTGTTGGAAAAAAAGATTGAGATGATTCTTCCTCATATCTGATGGGAAACTGTGAACTAGCCAGCAGCTATTCAAAAGACTGTCAAAAGCCATATTTTAAAGTGACATGTCTAATTTGTAAACAAACCCACAGGGTTCTCCTTGACATTCCTATATTTTGAGGACTTGGACTACCATTAAGATTCCCTGTCATCAAATATTTCTCAACACATTCTCCATTGTATTGAAACCTATTCTCAGAAAGAAGATGAACACTTCAGGGGAAGTAACTGAGAGGCTGCCTTGACTAAATGAAGTGTTGAAATGGAAGCAGGTGTAAAAGGAAGTAATTTATTGAATGCTTCAATTTGGATAGATTTTTGCACCACTTAGTGTTGTTAATATTGAAGATTTCTGGAGTACTTAACCTCTAAGCCAGGCCTACTGTACTATCAGGATTTACCTTGCATTTGCCTTGTTGACATTGGAAATATTATTTACTTGACATACTTGGAACTGTGAAGGGCTTTTCTGCTGGAGACAATGTTTGTTGTTGTTGTTTGTTTATTTATTTGTTCTTTTTGTTTTGTTTTGTTTTTCCATTCTTTGAATATCATATACTCATCATGTTTGGGCATGTTTATGTGTTTTAACCATAATTCCAGGCTGGCACTCTTGTCATCTTGACTCAGTTCCTGCCTTTCAGGGGAGGAAAAAAATATATATATACAGGATTGAGTTGCTCTAAGAGTTCATACTAAATAGTTTATGTTCCACTAATCTTCAAAATTTTGAAGTCCCATTTCTCCTAGAATTTTGTTCTTCTCTCTTCACCTTTAAGGTTATAAACTAGAATTTGGTGTTGGTTGTGTGCTATGTAAATTATTTTAATGCCTTTTAGTTTGAATTTCAGTATACAGCATGACTTTTTATTTTCTGAGATTGGAGGTCAAGGTTACTTATAAGGGTTCTCTTAATGTGAAATCCAATTATGTTTCAGAAGACTGGGTTCTCCATTGATCTCCATTGGTCCTACCAATGGAGTTCTCCTTTGATTCTCCATTGGTCTTACCTTGATCTCAAAGTCAAGCTCCCTTCTGTGAGCTCTCCCTTTCACAAAAGATTTTATACCTATTACCTACTAGTAATTCTTTTTGTAGAAATGGAGCTTCTATTCATTCTGTCTTCCTCCACAAATAGCCTATAGCTTTGGGATGAAAACTTCTCTTGGAATGTGAAAAGCATTATTCCTAGTCCCCTCAGGCTGAGAGCACCCTGGTCACAAAACCCCTAGCAGCTTATTAACCACTACGCAATTCCATAAAGAATGGTTACCACCTCCTCCAGAAATAAACAAAACAAACAAAACAAAACAAAACAACTATTGATGTCACGTGGTTGGGCACACACTGATTTGGATACACTAGCTTTGAAATAACAGCTCAATTACAAAGTGGTTGCTAGAAAAATTCTGTGGCCTGTTCATTATTTTGCCTTCTCACTCCAGAGCTCTCTCTCCTATTTCTGCATTATTCGTCTCTTGCCATCGCTACTGTTTCTCCAGACTTTGAAGCAGAAGTTCTCTACACTTGTTTATGCTAGATTCTTAATCTGCAGTCAGAGTCAATGTCCCCATTTACTACATACTCAAACTGGGCTATTTTAAAGGATTAACATAACCATTGAGAGGTATCGTGAGTCAGCAATTGCTGATGCCCCCAAAAATATTAATGTGAAAATGCTGAAACATCAACTGAGTTAGGCATCTCAATATAAAGAAGTCACTGAGGGTCTTGTTTTTGTTGTTGCTGTTGTTATTGCTTATAATCACATTTTGTAGTTAGGTACCTGAAGTTCACTATGTCTGCATTTAAGGATCTGACTTTAAACTTTATATCATGACCTGTCATGACTTTTGTGCTCTTTAGACATCAGCTCATAAGAAGCTACACTTATCCTAGAAACAGAGTTTGGAAAACAATACTCTAAGTAAATTACTCTGTTACGATTTTCAACTAACATCAGAAAATTTTTAAGCAACAGGCAAATGTACATTGTTAATATTGTCTTTAGAATGCTTCCAATAATAATGAGCATGTAGATCAAATAAAAATGTATTTTTCAAGTAGGAATTTCAGCCTAACTTATGTATGATATATCCAAAATTTTTTCATTCCATATTATATGCAATAGGTTTTATAACATTTATTGAAGATTATTTATTACCATGGATAGAGATAAAAAAAAAGAGCCTAGGCTGAACTGTAAAATATTTCTATTTTCCAAGGTATTTGCCAACACTTTTACAAAAACTAATGTAAATCACTGCATTACAACTGGAAATTCATCTACCATCTCCAAACTGTATTTTTTTTTTTTTTTCAATTTTACTTTTGCAATAACAAATGTTGCTTGTTTATGCTAAAGGATTTTTTCTTACTAATATTGGGATCCTGTTCATATTTACATTTTTAAAATGAAAATATAATAATATACACTGACAGACATGGAGCCTGGGTGGTAGATAAGCTTTTTCTTGTTTGCATATCTTCGGAGCTAATATTTTCTAGGATATGTGTATGGAGCCTAATTTAATCTGCAAGGACGTGTATGGAGCCTAATTTAATCTGCAACAGGTCAGATTCTGTTGACACGGAGAAGAAGCTAACTGGACTACTTAAGAATCCATTTTACCAGATCTTAAGGCAATACTAGAATATTTTTTAGAAATTACACACTTGCAGCTTAAATATACTTCTTAATTATTAGTTAGATTCTTTCTAAGGTAACAACTAAGCATTCACTAAAGGTGCTTCATTTTGCTGACAGTGGTTGTAGACATCTACAGCTATTAGGTTCTGACTTCTATTTGACTGGCTTTGTATAGATATTTTAAAACTTTTTAATATATTTTGAAACTTATTAAGATGTTTGTAAGTTTTTAGTGGGGAGATAGTGTTGCATTCCATGCTACCAGACCTGCATAATCCCTGAAGAATAAGACACACTGTATTTTCAGTAATGCTAAAAGAATTTCAGGCAAGAATCATATCTTATAAGCTGATAAGATTTATCTTTCCCTACTTCTAAAACAAACCAATTTTATCTCCAGCTAATAGCTCAAACTAGAATAATCTTGTTCTACATCTGGAACAGGCATGCTTTCTCTTTGATATAGAATAATTACAGCATATACTTTGCTGTCATAAAATGAACCAGAACAGGAAGCTAGTAAACAGGCTCCTGAATGCTAAAATCAAAAATAAAAATATTTGTATTAAAATATTCTCAGATGTTTTAAAAGTGCAATAAGTGATGCTATTAGCCATTTACCTTAAAAATAAAGAAATAAAATTTAGATTTTTTTTCCCTTCTTTCAAATTGATACAAGTGATCTAATAATTCTTTCTTATAAGGGAGTGTGAATAGTGGGTGGATATAGTTACCCCCAAAAAACCTTCTGGGGAAAAGAAAAAAAAAAATCTGAATAGCAGGGGCATAATGTATCCAGAAAAAAATAGTAATAATAATTTTCACAGGATAAAAGTTTTATATCTATAACTGATGTATCTGAAGTTATACCAAGCTTAGCTATTCTGGATACTCTACATATTGAGGCTGGGATCTAAGCTATGTCATGAAAGTCTGTTTTCTTCAGTGTTGTAATTCTGGCTGATCAATAGCATAAGCTTCTATTACAACAGGTATTTCCAATTTATTTGTCTTACAGCCTATAAAAATAAATTCCTTGTAGAATCACTTTCTGCTTTCTCCCACAGACCATCTCCCACAAATCATTTTTATTTGAGTTTTCTTCTTGTTGAAGTTTCCTGCCTGGAGAACTCATCTTCTTTACACTTTCCCTCTGTCACCTGCTGCCCCTTTCCCTCTTCTCTCTCTTTGCCGTTCACATGTCATCTGCTTGGACAATATGAGAATTTAGAGAGAATAACACTGCTCATTGTAGCTTCACACATAATATTGGTAAAAGAGATCATTTCAAGCTTTTGACCACTTCTCTATCTATACTTAAGTAGCTCTGCTGGATTTAATGACTTGTAATCACACAGCAAAAGAACATAATAACCCAGAAAACAGATGTACAAAGCTTTTATTTCTGCATGCGTCTAACTTGACAAAATGAGCAAAAGATCACATCCTTCTCTTACAAGCAATGTTTCCACATCAAGGACAAACGTGCTTTATAAGCACAAATCAGTAACTGTATAAAACATATTTATTCCTGAGGCTTATAAAAAGTTACTTTTTGATGTCCTGAATGAGGTACTGCAATTGTGTTATAATGATATTTGTTTCAGCAGGAGATTACCACCTTCCTGTATCCTACTAGTTAGATCAAGTTATTAGCAATATCCACTGAGGGAACAATCCTTACTTGAGATGAAAAATAGTTATTACATAATGATGAAACACTGAAAAAAAATAGATTTAAATCTCAGAATTAAATACAGTGTTTTGAGATGTTATTTTTCTGAAAATAAATCTGCCCATAAAACCAGAAATTGTTCTTAATCAATTCCATTGACCTTATTTATTAATGTTTTGAATAAATATTCTCTTTTTAATTTATTGTTTCACGTGGAGAATTAGAATATCAGAGAAAAAAGACTGATATTTATATTCTTTGGTACATTTCAGATAGTTTCCAGTAGCAGTTGCCAAAGAAAAATTCCCCCAAGTACAGTGAAAAATAGAGGTTGTATCTTAGACTTGATAGTCACACAATTTTAATCTTCAATGTCCTGCTCTCATAGTCATGTAGCAGAAATTTACTCTGACCTGACTAACACTCAGCTAAGGTGACCATATAACATTCTACTCTATTTATGTTAACAATCCTCTAAAAACATGTGAATTTGAAAGAACACAGAAACTACTACAGATGATTCATTTTAGCACTGATTAATTAAGCTGGATCATCAGTGCCTGACCTTCAGATATTCAACTGCCTAGAATGTGTATGTCTTTTTCATAGTATATGGGCATAGCTAGCAGCCAAATGAAAGAATCCACAGAAACAATCTAGAAGAAAAGGAAATAGAACAATGAAGTCAAATGCAGAAGAAATGGCTAATTCTTTGCTGAAATGGAAGATCGGTGAGAGAAAGTCTACTCATAAGTAGTCTTGAGATCCTGGACAACAAACTGTACATTAGAGTTGAGTTCTTGTTCATATTTATCATCCTACAAAAATCAAGGAAGACAGATCACTACAGAATAGTTAACAACCTGATGTTCCAAGTACTATTCAGGATTAGATCAGTAACTTCAAGCTCACATATCCTGGGAAAATACAGTGGCTACTAAAACACTGGGATAAGACTTTGTCTGATTTAATTACATTTTATGTAACAAGAACAGTGGTTATCTCATCGACTGATATACCCATACCTCATTGATTAAAGCTCATTTAGTATCTCAGATGTTAAAACTAAAGGCTTCAGTGAAAGGATAAAAAGTTCCCACAAGAGGCATGAGTGTCCCAATGACAGGGATGCATATTCTCGGAGCATGATTCAAGGAGAGGACTCTCTTGCTCAAGAGGTGCCTGGTTGCGAGCAGTTTATTGAAAGCATTAGGACTTTATTAACTGCATGCAAGCAGTTGAACATAGCTGCCTAAGGGACATTCAGTAGCTGAAGGGATGTCGGAATAGCTAAAAGACATACATAGGCACACAACTACTTTTGAGTGTCTCGGCAAGACTGATAGGATGACAGTTGCAGAATAGCAATTGAATTGGTTTTTCTTGGTTCCTGACTAACATCTGACAAGTAGATCATCCTCCTTTGTTTCATCTGTGCCTTCTGGATGTCTTGGTAATTTTCTGCTTCTCCGAAAAAAGCAAGAGAGATGAATGAAATTGAAGAAAGAAGGGGCCTGGTCTCCCAAGGGAGAGAAAATGAAAGAATGAGAAAATGATGCACATAATAATATCTTTACTATTTTTAAACTCAAAGAGATATACAGACTACAGCATTTGTATAGTGAATACTTGCAGTCTAGTATGACTCTGATGGTAAAAAAGAAAAAAAATAATAATAATGAAAAAGGATGTGATTTGAGTAGTAAAGAGATTGAACCAACCCAACATCATAGTTGAGGAGCTGTGTATGTAATTACCATCTGGAACTTCTGCAAAATCACTTTTCCAGTCACCCATATTAAAAATAAGCTTGATACATTACATGTTGACCAATTGGAAAGCATTTGATTGACAGAAAAAGTTGACCTCCAATTTCTACAACTTGGAAATTAACTCCAGAAATTTGAAAATAATATGGAAAATGCTTAGCTCACAATGGAGAATAGGTACCATAAGGCAAGTTCAGTAGAAAGGGTAAAATGTAGGCTCCATCTAGAATATTCTCTTACAGATTATTATTGTCAATAAATCAAGTTTACTAAGAAAATTACTTTTCTGAATTTTATTATGGTTTGTATGTCATATTATTGATTTATTTTCATTCAAAATATTCATTTTATACATTTTATTGTAGAGATAAATGCTCAGTTTTCACATCTGTTAGGCATCTCTTGCGTAACTTCGTTTCTCTAAGTGGGCAGAAAATAAAAAGCACTGGGAATAAAATGCACATACATATTTTTATACTCAAATGTTATTGATAAAAAGTTAGTTTGCAACCTTATATGGGATGTATGCATTATTATTATTTTTATTATGAAAGAATAACAAAATACAAGATGCAGTGTCAAACATACAGCACCAGCATCCTTAAGAAATCAAGGTGCGACTTCACCAAACAAAATCTGAGTCCTGAGGCCAAAATTCTAGTTAATCCAAATTAAACGTGTAAAGGGTAATGCCCAAGCACATAAGCATGTATGGTATCAGACTCACAGCTTCAGTGGCCTCTTGAAAAAGTAATAATCTTACAATGTATTAAGCACTCCAGAGGTAATATTTGTAAGAGACAGTAATAGCATGTTTTATATGACCCGGGGAATCAGTGTACATTACACAATAGTAGGCTGCCCAGAATAATAAAGCTTCTCTGCTTTCCTTTTTTTCTCTGGTACTGATCTACAAAGTGTCTCTCATCTGAGCATTGGTGCCTATTAAAAAGGGAGATTCTAGGACTTGAAAGGAATAATCCTCCATGCACAATTTAAAGTCAGATACATAGTATCTTCTATTACCATTTACTTGCTCCATCATCTCAAAATAATAATCCTCACCTTTGTTCTTCAGCTTTTGTGAATGTGCCCTGCCTGAGCTAAATTCAATAATTCAGTTCTGAGGGGAGTGGATTAGCTATTGTTAGCTGAGCAAAAAGACTTTGCTTGCATATAACACTGCAGTGCTTTTAGTATGGTGGAAGACTAATTAAATGATAATAGAGTACAACTGCCATAGGCAAATTTCCTTGCATATTAGTTTCTGAAATGCAAATTTTGGTTAAAATAGGCAGCAGCATAACCACTGAGATTTCAAAACTGTTCTCCTTCTACCATCAGTTCAGAATATGCTTTTGTTGTTGTTGTTGTTGTTGTTGTCAAAAAAGATATCACTGCTTCCCTTCATACATATGCTGTATAAATTCCTGGCACTAAGAGTAATGAGTGGTTTGCAATGTCAGTTAGAGATGAGAGGGTACAAAGTCAAATGGAAGCCTGTGAATATGAATCTCATGATACCCTGGCAACACTTAGAAGTCCTGTCCCTCTTGAATCCTGACAGGAAGATTAATGATTAAAATCTCAGCTGTGGCATTCATTTATTACAAAGCCCGTATGCATGCACATATACAAACACCAGAAACTTGCACCCAGAAATGTTAAATTGTGCTTTTCCATTTCAGCCTTCCAACTGGTTTCTTAGTAAAGTTCTATAAACTACAGATTTTTTACTTGTTTCACATTAAGAAAAATGGCGAGAATTTGAAATTTTATAGTCTTTTTCCTTTAACTCCTACTGCCAATTTCACATAGCTAATTTTGATGGGTAATATTGCAACAATTTTGGTAGCAAGACAACACTTTGGTGTATTCACATGTATATAATAGAATAAAATAGTTTAGTTGGAAGGGACCTTCAAAGATCATCTGGTCCAACTGCCAGACCAATTCAGTGCAAACCAAAAGTTAAAGCATATTATTGAGGGCATCATCCAGTTGCCTATTGAATACTGACAGGCATGGGGCATCAGCCACCTTGCTAGGAAGCCTGCTCCAGTGTTTGACCACCCTCATGGTAAAGAAGTTTTTCCTAATGTCCGGTCTGAACCTCCTCTGGCACAGCTTTGTGCCATTCCTGCATGTCCTGACATTGGTTACTAGGAGAAGAGACCAACACCTCCCTCTCTACTTCCCCTCTGCAGGAAGTTGTATACTAAATGCTTTAGTAAAAACACATGAATACATAAACTTTGTCAAATTTCTAACCTTTGAAATTAATTGTGGATGCCATATGAAAGTTCATAAAATATTAAGGGATTTAAATAAAAATATTACTTTTCTAACAATGTTTCTGAACCAACAAGGGAATAATAGTTTTATGTATGTTTGTTTGCTTGTAACTTTCTTTTTTTTCTCTATGATTTTTCTGGCTTTTTTTCCTGTTTCAATTTCACCTCAAGGTAATTGTTACAGAATATTGGCAAAATAAAAACCTGGGATTAAACAAGGTCCAAGATCCTATGGGTGACCAATATTGAAGATATGATACTGAAAGCCTGTAGTCCTTTCTGGAGAATAGTCCCTCAAGATCACATTGCTGTTTTTCATGTAAAACCTCCGACACAAGAAGGATGTATGTGATTTAGATTGCTTACTGGTTTATATTCAAGGGATAGGTATGGTCTCACTTTCAGTTACTGTAATACAGTCTTTAAAAATTCATTAGAAGCGTAAGAAAGCAGTACTTTTTCTAAGCTGATATCAGGAAAAATATTTTGCATTTGTAAAATGTACACAATTTATTTGTAATTAGCTCGGCACTCAGATAACTGTCTTTTCCTCAATTAAAAAGATTTTGGAAAACAAACTAAAAATAGAATCAGAACTGGTAGATTCCTACAGATATAGCAAGTTTGCTAAGGATGTTTATACCCAGTGTTTGTTATACGCCTTTCTCTTATCCCAGCTGCATACCTAACAGCAATTGTCCACTGTTTCTAGTCTCCTTTCTACAGCACAAACACCTTCTAGGTAGAGAACTCTGTGAAGCAAAAATCATAGTATACAGGAATCTAGATTTAGTGCACAAGGATATTAATTGATTTTTATTGACATTTCACCTTACAGCTCTGAATACATGAAAAGAATTTGTCCTCATTCCACTGCAAGATTTTGCTTATGGAATTTATATGTTGAACGCTATGGCACTCCTCAGGAGCAGAAAAGTGCTCATATACATACAATTTAATGAACCATATGTTCCAGTTGGTTCTCTGAGTTTATCCATGGCTCCAGTATTAGACCAAAATATTATATTGTCCAGACACAATTATTTGCTGAGAACTTTTGCCCCAGGTCCAACAGAGATTCGGTACTGCTGCTTTGCAGAGTTAAAGTTTCTTACTAATTCTTTTCATCCATTATGGAATGTCCTATTTTAATTCTGTATCAGTAAGCTACATAAAAAGAAGTATAACATTACCCTCAAGTCGGTAAAGTCCTTTATCTTTTCTTTTTTTTTTTTTTTTAATTTAGTAACATCTACTGAAATTCTAAGTTGAGCGCATGCATTGACATTAGCAAGATGCAAAATCCATATTGATTCACTGGTCCTCTCTCTTTCCTGCTGCCTTTACTAAAATGAATAAAAACATCACTTTCCATCTTGCTCAGTTGCAAGCTTTCAGCTACTTTTTTTTAACTAAAAATACCTCATGTGTCTGAATCTTATTATCTTTGTTAAAGTGTTCATCATTTTTACCTCCCTTACTCATTTGTTTGGGCATCTTTAGCCATGTACAAAGAGAGTCTGTTGGCAGAATACACACAACATACAGTATATATATCACTCATTTACTGGCTGACACATATATATTTAAATTACAGTTTATATATATAAATATAAAGATATTTAGGCTTCAGCAAGCTAACGAAGCATCAAGGCTCCTCACCCAGACAAGGCACCTAGTACTCCTCTGCTAGTAAAGCAGCATCAGTTTGTGGAGAAGGGCCAGCCACTGCAACCCCCAGGATCTATCTTTCCACCGTGCTGTGGAGCTGCCAGCAGCTCCATTGACGTAGGTGCTGATGACCTGATCCAACAGTGCCTGACTTGCTATCCTGTTCTTTTTCTGTTAAGGTTTTTACATTTTTTCCATGCTGGTGTTTTTCCTCTTGAATCCCTGATCTACTAATGATCCCATCTCTACAATCAGTCCTCTGCAATTTTACCTTTTTTTGACATTTCTGTAGACTTTCTCATGCCTATTTCTCATAACTGCAATTTTTCTCAGCTGTCTGAGCCAAGGTTATGCAGTTTTGTGTCAGATCTGGGCTCTGGGCCCTGGGCCCTGGACCAAGTGAGCAGTCTTGTTAAGTGGGCACCTGAATGCCCGGGTCAGTCAGAGAAGGCAGCAGGTTTTCAGGCATGTATTTATCATCTTATTCTGCTACCACCCAAGCCTCCTTAGCATCAACTTGGGGAGCTACACAAGCCTACCCCACCCCTTGCACTGACAGAAGGTTAGACTATTCATCTTCAATACGTAGCAGAGAAGTAGCAGAACAGAGAGAATTATTAAAGAAAAATATCCAAAAAAATCCTGCTTTTTCACAAAAAAAAGGAGAAATATTTATATTTAGTACATAAAATTAAGCAATTTACTCTGTGATTAAAAATATGTCTCTATGGTAATTAATTGCTACCCTCTATTTGATTGATAACTGGTTTACTGTCATAGATATGTCTTAGTTTTGCTTTTAACTAACATTCTGAAAGATAATTATTGCATGCAGACCTTTAATCACTTATTATGAATTTTTAGAGATATAATTTGAAAATAAGCCTCCAAGAGTTTTTCTCATTTTAAATGCAGTTAATATAGCAGATCTGAAAAACTGTATTTTTCTGCATTTGTACTGTTGATTGCAGTAATAATAAAACTAATTGCCTGTAATTCACTAAAGTATAATTATACCTACCTTGATTTAGACAAAGATGTGGATATTTCAGAATTAGATAGCATGAAGTATTGTATGAATAATTCATAAGGAAAGATGATTAATGAGACCATTTTGTAGACTTAGTTTGAACAAATATTCCACTGAGTTACGGACACATTTTGTGGGTTTCATCTTATCTCACTTTATCTGTCCAACAAACAGTAACCTAAGTCTAAGTTGGTGTCTTAGAGTGTCTAATCATAGATGAAGAATAACCAACAACACAAAAAGCAGGGGAAAATACTGCTCAGGTCTTGTGGGTAGCCTGTCTACGACAGCATTAATTGCCATCTGAAAATATCTAGACTACAAAAATAGTCTGGCAATATTGGGTAGCAGACATTAAACAGCTTTTTCCAAAGCTTTTGGAATGTTTTTTAAAGAACTGAAAAAGTATCACTTGACCAGCATACAGGTGTTTTAGATTCATCAGTTTTATTATAGTAATTACTTACTATCACAATTACGATTAAATGAAAGAAACATCAGTTAGACAGGTCCTGATTTTGAATATGGTAACTGGTGGTGGTGATCATAATAAAGACTCAAAAGAAGCAATTATTTTAGAAGGAGCCATTGCTTCTAAGTAAAGATGATCTATGTTGCATATACATTGGAAGATAATTTGATATAAAATTTATAAAACTCAATTGTTTAAGCACATTCTAAATTTAGTACTCTGTCTATTAAAAAAATAATTTATTTGCTTAATTATTTTCACAACATTTGAAAAATTCTGGAGGAAAACTCTTGCAAAACTTTTTTTTTTTTTTTTTACTTTCTTAATAAAAGAGTATGCCACCAAAATTATTCCAAAGTCAACAAATTTCTAATTTTTTCATCTATACATCTATAAATTTTTTACTGAATTAGTTCCTAAGGATGTTAAAAGGCAGGAAGAGGATATGTAAATATGCTAAGACCATGTAAGTGTAATAAACATATTAGGTACAGATAAAATAGTTAAGGATAAAAGAAGAACAACATAATGTTAGCAAGTGGTCAGCTGTAATATTTTTTCTGGAAGTTTTACTTTTAAACAAATATGTTTTTATTGTTTCTTTTCTCCAAGGTAGTCAGATTTAAATCCCTCCCCCACCCACAAAATACATTTCAAATTTACTCGTTGTTTTTTTGAATCACTTATTTTTATGCATTTCTTCATTAAAAAAAAAAAAAAAAAAGAGTTGAAAGAAAAATATTTTGTTTCAAATGTTGATGAAAATATCTTTTGGGGTGTTTCATTTATACCTCTTTTAAGAAAAACAAAACAAAACAAAACAAAAAAACAACAACAAAAAACCATAGTTTCCAACCATCTTTAATAGAAACAACGTAAGAAGTTAATAACAAACATTGATAAGGTGTGGCAGAAACACTGAACACAGTGATAGCTCATCCTTCTCTTCTGGGTCAGGGGAAAAAAGTGTCTAATCATGATAAACTGATATTTATAATGACCATCATGCCTGATGTGTTACTAATGACATGCAATGTTAATTCCAGTGTTGAAATGCACTGATCAGGAGCTGCTGAAGCCAGCAGCCCAGCAGAGGTGAGGCTGCCACAGCACTCTGCACCCAGGTCCAGCCAGTATCAAGGCTGAGCCTGTATGCCCAGCAGTCACATATACACACTCACACAATGCATAAATACATATGCATAAGTATATACACACAAAAGTGTGTGTGCATACAGCTGGTCTCACAGATTAACACATCACTTACCAAGACAAAACACTCACTTGCAGCCACAGCTCCACACACGCACCCACATTCCACATGCCCTTGTTCTCTCTTGTCCTGGCCCTGGTCCCAGCTGTGTGGCAGGGCCGTGCTCAGCCCTGCCAGGCACAGGCAGAGGGCATGGGCAGCTATGGCCCAGGAAAACCTGTGGCACCAGAAGGGGCCAGGGCAGGGGCTTTGCTGCCTACAGAGAGCTTCTGTGGCCCCTGCCCTTGGGCCTCCTTGCTCCTGCCAGTGTGCGTGAGGAACAGCCTTTTGTCGCACAGCCCGACACCCACCTCCAGACTAAGCACTACTAGAATCATAAAATCATAGAATATCCTGAATTGGAAGGAACCCACAAGGATTATCGAGTCCAACGCCTGGCTCCACAAAGGCCCACCCAAGAATCAGACTGTATGTCTGAGAGCATTGTCCAAATATTTCTTGAACTCCAGCAGGGTCGGTGCCATGACCTCTTCCCTGGGGAGCCTGTTCCAGTGCCCTACCACCTTCTCAGTGAAGAACCTTTTCCTAACATGCAGCCTGAACCTCCTCTGTCACAGCTCCATGCCATTTACTTGGGTTCTGTCGCTGTCACTAGAGAGAAGAGATCAGCGCCTGCCCCTCAGCTCCCCTCGTGAGGAAGTTGCAGGCCGCCATGAGGCCTCCCCTCAGTCTCCTCTTCTCTGGGCTGAACAAACCGAGTGATCTCAGCTGCTCCTCGTATGTCTTGCACTCTAGACCCTTCACCATCTTTGTAGCCCTCCTGTGGACACTCTGTAATAGTTGCATGTCCTTCTTATACTGTGGTGCCCAAAACTGCACACAGTAGTTGAGGTGAGGCCACACCAGGCAGAGCAGAGCGGGACAATCCCTTCCCTCGACCGGCTAGCAATGCAGTGCTTTTTGCACCCCAGGATATGAGTGTCTGGCTGCCAGGGCACACTGCTGATTCATTTTCACCTTGACTCATGTTCAACTTGCTGTTGACCAGAAACCCCAGATCCCTTTCTGCAGGGCTGCTCTCTAGCCTCTTGTTCCCCAGTCTGTACGTGTATCCAGGGTTGCCCCGTCCCAGGTGCAGAATTTGGCACTTGCTCTGGTTAAACTTCATGCGGTTGGTGATTGCCCAGCTCTAATTTGTCAAGGTCTCTCTGCAAGCCCTCTCTACTCTGTCTACCCTTTACTATGTGAACTACACATGTGCCTGTCAAGGAATTGCCACCTTTTCAAGGATGATTCCCACAGAAGCTACACAATCAAGAAGAGAAAACAAGACATGGAAGAAATTGGAATAAATAAATAAATAAATAAAAAGTGAATACATTAGGGATGTTTATTAGTTTGCTTATTTTCTACCATAAGTATTTTTTCTTTCTCCTAAGAGGAGACAACATACTAAGACATGGAAAAATGTTTGTTAACAGGTTTATTCAATTTCAGCTGAGTTTCCTTTGATGCATCAAGATTTACTTCCTACTGACAGACATCCATGGAATCATGCATATTTTTTGTTCACATCATTCTTGACTGTTGATTTGGTCCCTTCACATATTGTACAATCAGCAGATATCTCCTTCAGGAAAAGTCATGGAGAAAATCTTGTAGCTAGCTGTGTTAAGCTAAAGCCTGTTTTGAGGTTTGGTTCTGCTAAGATGTAAGCCGTATTTAGGAGGCTTACCTTGAGATCAGAAGGAGAAGAAGCTTACCTTTGTGTCCCCTTCACTTGCAAGTTTCCAAAGTAGGTGTGTGTTCTTTTTCATTGGTCTCTTTGGTGCATCTATTGAAAATCGATCATCTAGAGTTTGATTTCTAACTTTAATAGAGCCTTTCTTTTACTCCTTTGATGCTGTCTTCAGTAGGCTCTGACTTATACTCAATATGTTGAAGGGATTAACATAATAGCTTTATACTATATCAAGTATTTTAAACAATATTATAAGTGGTGTTGTGTTTTTTAGAGAGAGAAAAACATCACAGTCACCTACCTCAAATAATAATTAGGGTACAAAGAAAGAATTGTTTTCCAGTTTTGTAGTTACATATAGAATTTAATTTTGCATTGAAAATTTCCTGTTTTGCTTTGCATGGATGTTCAGCTATTTAGAAAGTCTGAGCAAAGATAGGTCTGTAAATTTTGAATGCAGGGAGCGTGAAGAAAATATGCTATTACCATTACAGGGCAGGAGGGGGATGGAAGAAGCCTGCAATCTTTTTATGAACAACCCTAGAGCTGAAATGGAGGACTGCAAGCTGAAATTTGGCATGGAAATAGCTATAATTTAAAAGAAGTACCTTTGCTTTCAGAGAAAATTGTTTTTGACTTTTCCAAGGTAAAAGATTTTGAATACTGAATAGTGACTACAGTCATATGGTTTTAGGCCTCTCTGTTCACTTTCTCTATTCTCTTCCTTCCCTCAGTTCCTAAAATTTTTGTTCCACATGAACATTAAAAGTATATAATATCTGTACAGCAAGTAGTGAAGTAACATATATTCCTGCACATTGGTAGTATCTCCTGTTTATTTCATAGATATGAAACTCTTTTTACCTCTCTGGTGTTTTTGTCGTTTGTTTTGTTACAGCACTTACAAATTATACTCTATTCATTGCTTTCTCCCTCATCTAGAAACCACTGTCCTTTATCTGAAATGGCTTTTCAGTTTAGAAACTTGTCAATCCTATATCATGTGTATCTAATTTGCAGAAATGTGAACATGGTTTTACTTACAAAATTGAAACTCCTATCAGCATTATATAGTCCTGATGGCAAGACCTCTTTCTCCAAGAGGCCTGTATTTCTCTCACATAATCTTGGATTGGATTCCAATTATTCTTCTAAATCAATATAACTATTGCAGCAAACTCTAGCAGCCTTGGTTAACTCTTAGTCATTAAGAATAAAGCACTCCTATTAAGTGATTTCATAACGGATAAGTCTTGCCATGCCAGAATGAAACAGATTGGATACAAATTAGTTTCAGACGGCTGAAAAAATGACTTATCCTGTTCATTCCTTATTCTTTCAGGACCCCTCAATCTGAATTAGGTAAGAGAAGGTAGCATTTACTTTTGGGATTCCGTTGCACGAGAAACTTCATTCTAAAAGTGAGAATATATTTCCGTGTTGAGAACCCAAGATTTTCTCATTTTGACTGGACCTATCATTTTCCTCCTAAACCAATTTACCACTTCTCAAGAACTTTCAGAACTTTTACCTTCAGTGATCCTTCCAAGGGATCTAGCATTGCCTTTTGGGAACGTAGCATTCTTCTTGCTGCTGCAGCCACAAAGTGCTCCATACTTTACACACTTACTGAAGTATTTGCTTCTTTTCTTATAACATGCATTCTCCTTTGAATAAATGCAAATATTAATGGATTTTTATTAGTTCATGATAATATGCAGAAATAGTCAAGTGAAGACTTTCAAATAGAAATGAAATTAGGTAGACAATTCAGAATTTCTGTCAGTACATGGGATTTTTTTAATGAAATTCATAATACCATGTCAAACTGATACTTTTATTTTTGTCTTTGAAAACCTTTAAAAACATAAATCCAATTTCATTGCAAGATGTGAATATCAGGATATTTTTGCAAAGGATAAAATTACATTAAAGTCTGAGGCTGAACTCCAACAGATTTTCAAAGAAACAGCTGACCTCAGATCATTTAAAATCTCTCCCAGTTTTCTTTCAACTGTGCTTGTTCATAATGTGTTTCAACTGCTAGACAATTAGTTCAGCTAATAAGTAGTTAACGAGCTTTTCTCCTAAAGGCTATCTTCAGATAATCAAGAATAAGTGTGCTTAAACATTCTCCTCTTTTTGATTTAGATCACTAGGCTACAGATTTGGTTGTTGCAGTTCGGTATATATGTAATACTGAGGCAGAGAAAAGCAGTTCCACATCAGCCCATATTCTCATCTGACTCATCACAACAAACAGGTTATGCTTCTTGAGGAAGCATAGGTTCTTATTGGTTCAAGAGGAATTCAAAGAGCAGAACATGGAAACTAGCAAATGTATGTCTCCCCTGGTATGAAGCATCATGTTTCATACAAGACATGCTAATAATATCAGTTACTTTTTTAAAGCTAAAATTGTTTAACAAAGAAGTCTGACAATTTCTTGGCAAATATGAGAATCGCCACTGCAGCTTCCCTCTCTACTTACCTGTTGCACATGTTTGCTTGTTTGTTTTTGTTTTGTTTTGTTTTCCTTTTTAACTGTAACAATCTTCAGGAGCACATAGGTGGTTAGTTCACTTAGTAGTGTGAGAGAGACATAAGTCTGGAGCCAATTCTTTTTTTTTTTTTGTCTCTTAATCCTACACTGCATTTCATACTGTCATTCCAAAATCTTATCTACATTGTAAAATTGCAGACACAACTGATACAAAAATAAATGGTTAGATTTTTACATTTGAAATTACCATTATAACTTCTATTATGTCTTAAATAAATTTAGTTTAACAATTTAAGCAAGTTGGTAGAAAGAGGTCATACCTTTCGTAGGACTAACTATCATAGCTGGAAAGAAACAAATTTACTATGTCAGAGAGGTTCATGGACATATTTTGGCTCTAACAAATGAAGTCGTTTAAATTGTAATAGTGCAGTGCACTCTAATTAGTCATTATTTTCATAAAATGTCCTAGTTAAATACCACATCTTTCATAATCATCAAAGGTCTGCAGTTGACTTGCTCACAGACTTCTGGAAAAACTCTGTAACTCTTCATAAATTTTCCTCTTTGTTGAATGTCTTGAGCTTTGTGAAGACAAGGAGGCTGTAAAAATAACTGACAGATTTGTGTTGCTAACACACTGACATTGTTGAGTATAGTGAAAAGTCATTTTGGATAGATCCTCATTTAGACATTTTTTTAATTTTCCTGCCAACATCTAACACTAAGAAATTATTCCTATATCTATGTGCAGTACTAGCAGGTGTGCCTAAGGTAGCTTCGGCTAAATGCAACTTTCTGTTCTATTTGATCCCAAACCACATACAACACTCTATTCACTCTCATTTTAGCAGAAGCAAAGTAAATTAAAGGTTGTTGTGACCACATTTACAGACAGAGTGTTTTTAATTCTATCTGTGATAGCTGAGGATTTGAAACATAGTTCACAGTAAAAACTTGTGCTTAGTTCTTTCTATTCTGTAACAAACACTATCCTTCAAGAGAGTTTGTGAGCCACCAGTCTGGTTTGATGTACTTTCAATCTCCACTCCTGGTGCATTTCATGTTACATTACAATACTCACTGGGGAAAAAAAAAAAAAAAAAAAAAAAAAAAAAAAAAAAAAAGGAAGAATCAAAATCTACTTTCTACATAATTCTCTGAACACTTTCTTTGTAAGTGATAATACAAATACTTTAGAAAAGCAGAGTAGTTCAGCCCGCTGGAATTCACAAACTTCTTCAATATATAAACATGTGGTTTAGGATATAAGTATAAATAATGATATTCAGGACAAGCAAATATTTTGTACCTCTTGTAGTGGACAACAAAGTATAGAGGGGTCTTTGGTCTCCCCCAAAAACTCTGCCTCTTGCTGCAAATAGAATTATTTGTTTGCTCCTCTGAGTCCTCTGCTGCCCCATGTAATTATATCAACTGGGCTTTCAGTACAACCTTCAGTAATATAGGAAGAAAGAGAGGAAAGAGTTTCTGAAAGAAATATAAAAAAAGAGGCATAGGGAGAAGTGAAGTATGATGTCTGAAAGAGGGAAAAACTTTAAAGGATGAGAGGGATCTCCCCTTTATACTTCAAAGTTGTAGCACAATCAAAAGCTCATTGTAGGTAATAGAAAGATTCTTATTGACTTCATTGGCCTTTGAATTCAGCACTGTCTAAAGCATCACAACAAACTTTTCTGCCTTTTGCCATCATCTCCTTAGCTGCGTTCTTTTCAGAATCAGTCATACTAAACAGACAAGATAGAGAGTCAGGAATGAAGTTAGAAATTGTTTTTATTTGAACAATGAGCAAAACTCTTTAATTTCTTTTGAAGTTGGTACACGTCACTTTGTTCCAGGGAATTTAATGCAGATAAATATTCTAGGTACCATTTTGGATATGTAAATAGTATTAAATTAACATATTTTTTTTTCTGGGAAAACATGGAACAGCTTTTGCACACATAGGTCTGTAAAGAGATACCATAGTTTTTCAAAACAACAGAATACATAGTTTCTTTATTATGTATTGGCTCTTTCTTCCTTCTAAGGCACTTCTAGTAAGAGATAAAGTATGTTCACTGGCTATAATGTCCTAGTGAAACTAAATATTGTAATGCAATTTTAATGACAAAGAATCTGAATCTCAAATAACTGCCCCCATTTATTTCTCAGACCACTTTTTCAATTCGTTTGGAGAAACTTTCTGAATGAGGCCCTTTAAAAATAACAAGCAGCTATAAATTCATTGTACCCATTCTACTTCCGTAGTGTCTCATTATCTTTTAAAGTTTTAAAGAGAATTTTATTTCAAATATCATTTTTCCAGAAATAACAACGACTGCAGAGTAACTTGGTGCCACAACTGAGCCATCAGATAACTTTGGACTTAGTTCAGATGTGAATGAGACTAACTGGCTGTGCATTCCCCTTACTGCTACTCACACAGGCTTAAAAATCTGTGAGTTGGAGTCTTCAAATCATGCCCACAACTGAGCTTCTGAAACAGTCAAATCATGAGTCCAGATATCCATTTTTTAAGAATTGATATTTTATTTGTGGTCTGTCTTCTTCCCTTTCAAACAGGCTTGTGTTGTTTTTGTTGTTGTTTGCTCGCTTGTTTTTTTGTTGTTGTTGTTGTTTTTGTTTTTAGAAGACTTTAATAGCATGAGAGCTGTCTATCAATTGAAACAATCTCATTACCACAAAACAAGTAGGTGTGGTAGCATTCCAGAATTATCCAGCTTAATCCTGAGTTCCTTAGCAAGAACTTGGAAAACTGCCACAATAAAAGGACAACTTTATATAAACATTACGTATGAGGTGAAGACAGATTTTACTTGCCCACAGTATCACCTCCCATTACAGCATACCTGTTATAGATGCCGTGGTTGCAGCAGGATACTTCCATGGACCTTCCCTTCAACATTATGATTATATCAGCATTTGAATGATATTTGCTCAGTTTTTAAAGTCAATAATTATTGTCTGTACTGGTATGTAGATGAGAAGGACCCAGTGATAATTTTGTTTTATAACTACTGAAGATGACCACCATTCCCAGGTGTGACTTATTCCGAGTTTTCCTTGCATGGAAGATAGGGTAACATATAGGCAACCTTTTTTAGTTTCCAAAAAGCAGCAAGCTTTGTTCTTTTTGCTCTTCTAGCAAAGATAATATGTGTTGAAAAACATCTAAGAAGAAATAAGGGATTTGAGCAAAACAAAGGAGCAAACTCCTCTAAATAGGAATCCAGCTAATGGACAAACAGAAAGAAACCTTTCATAAGTCGCCCCCTCCCCCTAAATCCAGAAAAGGAAAAAAAAAAATCCAGTTTTGCCAAATGTGGAATTCAAAATAGTCTCTGGAGCAACCTGTCATTGTGAATCTTCTCTTGGACCCATGGGATGGGATTTAACTCTACATTCTGACACCTCAATTCAGGTGCCTAAATTTAAATATCACCCTAGGCATAAAACTACATATTTTCAGCTGACATCTCTGGACTCTGATTAGTGAACTGATAGTGTTTCCATTAAGTAATAATACAGTTTAGAGACTGTCATGGTTTTGGCTGGGACAGAGTTAATTTTCTTTATAGAGGCTCACACAATGCTGTGTTTGGGATTTTTGAGGAAAACAGTAGTGATGTTTTTGGTTGTTGCAGAGTAGTGCTTACACAAAGCCAAGGACTTTTTGCTTCTTGTGCTGCCCTGTCAGCGAGGAGGCTGGGGGTGCACAAGGAGCTGGGAGGGGACACAGCCAGAGCAGGTGATCCAGACTGACCAAAGAGATATTCCATACCATATGATGTCATGCTCAGCAATAAAAGCTGGGGTAAAGAAGGAGGAAGGGAGAGGACATTGGGAGTGATGGCATTTGTCTTCCCAAGAAACCATTACGCGTGATGAGCCCTGCTGTCCCGGAAGTGGCTGAACACTTGCCTGCCTGTGGGAAGTAGTGAATGAATTCCTTGTTTTGCTTTGCTTGCGCACGTTGCTTTTGCTTTACCTAGTAAACTGTCTTTATCTCAACCCATGAGTTCTCACACTTTTACCTTTCTGACTCTCTCCCCATCCCACCTGGGGAGAGTGAGCGAGTGGCTGTGTGGCACTTAGCTGCCTGCTGGGGCTAAAGTAAAACAGAGACTTAGCTTACGTATAAAGGTGACACTTAGAGGTAAATTTGCTGAATCTGGAGCTGAATCCTTCCAAATTGCCCCCCAAGTTCTTCTGCAAGGATGTCAGCACATAATGACCATTATCAAGTATATTTTCTCAGGTAAATTCTAAGGGTCTTCTAGGTCTGCTACAGGACATAGACCTAAATCCTTGCAGTTTCAAGCAGCTGAACACCAAATATCTCTCAAGATTCAGAAACTACCATTTATAAATTATTTTTATTCTTGTGGCTTATCTCAGTAGGTTTACTGTCCTTCTCTGAACTCAGTCAGAAGAGGAAATATCCTATGTTTTTTGAAAATTCTAATTGTGAAGACATTCATTCAGAGTGTTGGGTGCTCATATTAATTCCTTTTTCTATCTGAGCATATCAAATATACAGCCCAAAATGCCAAGTGTATCCTGGGCTGCATCAACAGAGGCATGGCCAGCAGGTCAAGGGAAGCAATTCTCCCCCTCTACTCTGCCTTCGTGAGGCCCCACTTGGAGTGCCACATCCAAGTCTGGGGTCCCCAGCACAAGAAAGATGTGGACCCATTAGAGAGGATCCAGAGGAGGGCCATGAAGATGATCAAAGGGTTGGAACACCCCTCCTTTGAAGAAAGGCTGAGAGATTTGAGGTTGTTCAGTCTAGAGAAGAGAAGGCTCTGGGGAGACTTTATTGTGTCCTTCCAGTACTTAAAGGGGCCCTACAGGAAAGAGAGAGAGGGACTCTTTATCAGGAAGTGCAGTAATAGAACAAGGAGTAATGGGTTTAAACTGAAAGAGTGTAGGTTTAGATTAGATATATGCAAGAAATTCTTTACTGTGAGGGTGGTGAGGCACTGGAACAGGTTGTCCAGAGAAGTTATGGATGCTCCATCCCTGGAGGTGTTCAAGGCCAGGTTGGATGGGGACCTGGGCAACCCGATCTAGTGGGTGGCATTGCTGCCTATGGCAGGGGGGTTGGAACTAGATGATGTTCAAGGTCCATCCTTGCGTCCACTTGTGCAAGCAAAGCAAAGCAAGGAATTCATTCACTACTTCCCATGGGCAGGCAGCTGTTCGGCCACTTCCAGGAAAGCAGGGCTCGTCAGGCGTAATGGTTTCTTGGGAAGACAAACGCCATCACTCCAAACCTCCTCCCCTTCCTCCTTCTTTACCCCAGCTTTTATTGCTGAGCATGAAGTCATATGGTATGGAATATCTCTTTGGTCAGCCTGGGTCAGCTGTCCTGGCTTTGTCCCCTCCCAACTTCCTGTGCACTCCCAGCCTCCTCGCTGACAGGGCAGCACAAGAAGCAAAAAAAAGAGTCCTTGGCACTGTGCAAGCACTGCTCTGCAACAACTAAAAACATCAGTGTGTTATCATGACTGTTTCCATCAAAAATCCAAAACACAGCATTGTGTGAGCCTCTACGAAGAAAATTGACCCAGCCAAAACCAACGTGTCAACTACACGACTCACCTTGGTGTCACCTGCAGACTTGCTGAGGCTGCACTCAATCCCACTTTCCATGCTGCTGATAAAGATGATAAATAATACTAATCCCAGTACAGACCTCTGAGGGACACCACTCATCCAGGGACACCAGGGTCTCTACCTGGACATTGAGCATTGGACAGTGACCACAACTCTTTGAACGTGACCATCCAGCCAATTCCTTATCCACTAAGTAGTCCATCTGTCAATCCATGTCTCTCCATTTTAGAGACTTTGAATCAGAATAACTTTTTGTTACATGACTCATTTATTACTGAGTAAAGAAAAAGGCATTATATCCTGCTGAAAATATTTCTCTCTCTCTCCATATATAGGCATGTATAATAAATACAATATATGCATTTATAATTGTATAAAACTTAATATACACATGTATATGCAGAAATTACAGGGTAGTCTTAGTTTTGAAGAGAAGTAGGTGTCTAAAACCACTAGAAAGGTAAAAAGGTTTTAAATATTACAATTTCTTCAGTAATTTCTGTTCTTTAAGTTACACAGATCCCTAGTCAGCTTCTTGGCTTTTGTCATCTATGTTTTTAGGTCTTTAAGTTTCCCCATGCATGCTGAAAGAAGAAAAAGCAACAAATTGTGCTTCTATATCTTATCCTCAGAAAAATTAATCTGTAATTTACACGCAGTCTGAGAGCGTGTAGTTCTGTTAAACTATGCTTTTACTTTAGCCAGGCCTGAAATAACCTATAAAATGGGGACCAGTCATGAGACTGGCTACACAAGATCTTGTAGCTTTATCTAAAGAAAGTTATTTTGCAGTTTTGGTGAGATAATGAAACTTAATTTTGGAATGTTGTTATTGGTGACAAAATAATTTCTTAATATATCAGAATCCCTGATACCAAGAGAAAACCTGTACCTAGGACTTCTTTTCTGGCTTATTTGGGTCGTTTGGTTTTCATTTCTTTTCCATTTTGTCTCTTTTGATTCAGAATGAAATGGTAATTCCTCCAATTCTGAAGCCAGTAGCAAAAATAAGTTTTCCAGAGTTTGAAGTTTG
>VXAL01013274.1:73412-91229 GCA_013399475.1 Chauna torquata | reverse complement strand
TTTCAGGAGAACCATGTTAAACGCAGGTTGTGTATGGTGTAAGGGAATCTGTTCTGATTTGTACGATTAATACATTAGTGTACTTATTCATGAGAGCTTGATATTGAATTGTATTGAAAGAATAGCCAAGAAACTACTAGAGAAAACTAAAAAGGTTTGCCACATAAAAACGCATGGCAACAAACACCGAAAGAAAAACAGTGGAAAATAATAAATAAATAAATAAATAGATAGATAGATAAATAAATAAATAAAAGAGGTGGCAAACAAGGTCTTAGTCACTAGAAAGAACTGTGTTTAGACATAGCTGGTATTTCTTACCATTTATTAGTGGTAAAACCAAGGAAATGGAAATTAACCCCCCAGTTAGTAAATGCAACTAACCATTAAATGTAAACAGCTATGACATTATTGAGACACATACTAAAATTCATTGAACCTTAATGTCCCTCTGGTGCACACTAAAAATATTGTCTTTATTAACTCCAACCACATTCTGTAAAATCACTTTATTTTTTTCTTTGACGACATATGGCCTTTGGATGACTATACATACATTTTACCAGGTCAGCTTTTTGCTGAGAGACAGGCAATAGTGACTCATTCGTGGACGGCACTCCCACCTTGTCCTCTACTAGACCAGCAGGTACAGTACTTTCTTCTACTGTCGGAATTTCTATAGAATTATTTTCATTTACTCATTCGTTCCTCAGGGGTTGGTATTGGGACCAGCACTGTTTAATATCTTTGTTGGTGACATGAACAGTGGGATTGAGTGCACCCTTAGCAAGTATGCTGATGGCACGAAGCTGTGTGGTGTAGTCAACACACTGAAGGGAAGGGATGCCATCCAGAGGAACCTTGACAGGCTTGAGGGTTGGGCCTGTGAGAACCTCCTGAAGTTCAACAAGGCCAAGTGCAAGGTCCTGCATCTGGGTTGGGGCAATTCCAAGCACAAATACAGGCTAGGCAGAGAATGGACTGACAACAGCCCCAAAGAAAAAGACTTGGGGGTGTTGGCTGATGTGAAGCTCGACATGAGCTGGCAATGTCCACTTGCAGCCCAGAAAGCTAACCGTATCCTGGGCTGCATCAAAAGAAGCATGGCCAGCAGGTCAAGGGAGGTGATTCTCCCCCTCTACTCAACTCTCGTTAGGCCCCACCTGGAGTACTACCTTCACCTCTGTGACCTCCAACATAAGAAGGACATTGACCTGTTAGAGTGAGCCCAAAGGAGGGCCACGAAGATGATCAGAAGACTGGAGCACCCATCCTATGAAGAAAGGCTGAAAAAGATGTTTATTTGTTTGTTTGTTTTAGCTTAGAGAAGAGAAGGCTTTAGGGAGACCTTATAGTGTCCTTCCAGTATTCAAAGAGAGCCTACAGGAAAGATGGGGAGGGACTCTTTATCAGGGAGTACAGTGATAGGACAAGAGGCTGTAAAGGCTTTACACTGAAAATGGGTAGGTTTATGTGGTTTAGGCAGCTAAGTGCTACACAGCCACTCACTCAGTCTTTCCAGGTTGGGTGGCGGAGAGAATCGGAAAGGTAAAAGTGCGAGAACTCATGGGTTGAGATAAAGACAGTTTACTAGGTAAAGCAAAAGCTGTGTACACAAGCAAAGCAAAACCAGGAATTCATTCACTACTTCCCACGGGCAGGCAGGTGTTCAGCTACTTCTAGGAAAGCAGGGCTCATCACACATAATGGTTTCTTGGGAGGACAAATGCCGTCATTCTGAACGTTCCCCCTTCCTCCTTCTTTACCCCAGCTTTTATTGCTGAGCACAACGCCATGTGGTGTGGGATATCTCTTTGGCCAGGCTGGATCACCTTCCCTGGCTGTGTCCCCCTCCCAGCTCTGTGTGCACCCCCAGCCTCCTTGCTAGCAGGGCAGCACAAGAAGCAAAAATTCCTTGGCTCAGTGCAAGCATTCCTCTGCAACAACTAAAAACATCAGTTTGTTATCACCACTATTTTCATCAAAAATCCAAAACACAGCATTATATGCGCCTCTACAAAGAAAATTAACTCTATCTTAGCCAAAACCATGACTGTTTAGAATAGATATATGGAAGAAATTCTTCACTATGAGCATAGTGACGCACTGGAATAGGTTGCCCAGAGAAGTTGTGGATACTCCATCCCTGGAAGTGTTCAAGGCCAGGATGAATGGGGCTTTAAAAAAACCTGGTCTTTAGAAGCTGTCCCTACCCATGCCAGAGGATTTTGAAGCAGATGATCTTTAACATCCCTTCCAACGCAAACCATTCTACGATTCTATAATTCTACTCTATACAAGATATAGGGTTTTTATTACCTTATTTTCTCTGTCCAAATACAGAGAAATTTCATTCTATTTCATTCATATTATTAATTATTTTATGCTTTTCATACCCACATGCATTTGTGTTTCATTTCCTAAAGAGATGAAAAGAGTTCTTGCTTTAATCTGTAAGTTATCCCCAAGATTAATACCTGATTAATTAAAGTCCAGTGAGAAAAATAACAGAATTGTTAATTTGTCTGAGGTTAGATTAATGTTACAGATGTTCAACTATGAAAGCAGCATTGTCAAAATTGAGACATTCGTATTTGCTGTTCTGTTAGAGCCCTTGCCAGAGTTCAGTGTTGACTTTCTAAACTTTTACAAAGTTATAATCTACTTATTTTGAATGGAGAGTTCTATCAGTAAATTATTTGTCAGGCTATTTCTAGTATTTCTTTAGCCAACTTAGTTTACCCTAGTTTATCTTAGAGAGCAATTCTATTTTATGAGATCATCATGTCTACGACGTTCCTATCCTTCACTTTCTGATCTCCCAAAGGGTTGTATGGAATTTGCCCATGTGAATTTTATTTGGAAGGAGAGGGGGAAAAAAAAAGTTTCTTCCACATTATTTTTGTGTTTCTTGTAGGTTTTTACTCCTTTTCTCCACTCCTTTCTCTTCTCTCAGTTAAAATAGCCAGCAGGAAGGAACAAAAGAAGTGTCATGATTCCAGCATACTTGGAGAAATGTGCCAGTTTAACCAAACATACTTTCTTCAGTACCGAATGTTCCAGGGAGACTTAAACAGGCACTGCTACTCACATACTAAGGGCTTCAGCAGTGAATCCAGTAGAAACATTGACAAATTCAGCCACAGCAAATAGTAAAAACCAGAATGAAATCAATTTCTGTTCTCATCTTTAGAAAAGACCACTTAAAATCCCCTAATATTAAACAATGCATTTCAGTTTGCTTCTCACCAGAATAGTGCTTCATTTCTTCATTTGTTACTTGACCCTTTTTCTGTTTGTTGTTGTTGTTGTTGTTGTTTGTTCGTTTGTTTTCTCATGATAAGGACAGTTTACAGAAGATTTGATTTTTTTTTTTTTCTGTTAAGTAGCAATTTTGTGTAATCAGTTTTTACAATCTTGTTTTTTTAGCCAGCATAGTCTGGTGGAAGATTAGTTCCTTTAATAGCATTGTACTAGTACCATTTAGTCTCAAAACTGATATATTTATATGTATTGAATAGGATAGCAATTCTGCAGTACATCAGTGACAAAGAGACATTCCACAGAGAACATAAGCTTTGCAAGTTCAGTGCTGGAGGTACAAGTGACAGTTCTTGACACAGTGCAAAAGTCCATGGGACTTTTGATGTCATAAACTAATTTCCTTTCCCTTTTTGCTTTACTTTCCACAGAATCTTCCCTTTTTCTCCTTTTCACTGCATTCACTAATTTGACCTAGATACCTACAAAACTGTTACATGTTAGTCTTAGAAATAATGGTAATAAAAGACAATGTCTTTCTAATGAAGATACAGGAATTTAAAAGTGATGCTCATTTAAATGTTCTCTTATCAAGTGACACAAGTAACCAAATTGTTTCATTTAGGATTCAGAGTGTAAGGTGTTACAGGTAGAAAAATGCAGATAGGTATAAGTATGCATTGTCAGAAACAAGTAAACACATGTAATGCGTTTATGTTTGTAATATACCCACTTGACAACTTTAGAAGTGAATGTACAAGTTTGAGTATGCTGGCTAATGTCTCTTCTTATGCAAGAATTATTTTTGTTTATTTGCTTACTTTCATGAAATAAATAGAGCAGGACTGATACTTGCTTCTTTCAATTAACCATACTTGAAATTTCAACACTGCCTGGTTTGGTCCCTTATATACATAACTGTGAAGTCTTTCCATAGCAATTATAGAGTCTAAGACTATAAAAATTCTGCCTTGTTCTCAGTGAAGATGATCAGCTATTTATCACTATTCTTGATTCAAAAAATAAGAAAGACATGGAATCAAGGGATGAGTTTATCAGGTGAGAGAAACTCACTCCTCCCTGTTATCCCATCCCAGAAAACAGAAAGGAAACTGTCAGACTCTATCTTCAATAATCAGGCTAAAGAGGTACAAGGATAATAAGCTGCCAAAGACTACTCTCCTGGCCTTTCATCCATCCACAGTAAAAGACTGAGAAAGGTTAGAATGATGTTTCAATGTTATATAACTACCTGATGCATTGCAACTACATATTGTTGACATACTAGTGTAAAATTATGAAACTAATACCTTAAAAAAATTAGGACGTCACATTTAATTTTTTCTGTGACTTGAAATGAGAATCATTTCACTTTATTTTAGCCCATCTGAAAACTAGTCCTCTGAAGGTAAGATAGTTAATGAGATATCTTCTGTCTTCAAGCAAAGGAATTCAGATTTTTCAGCCACCTAGCTTAAGTGAGACCTTTAATTTTTAGATAACAGATGGGAAGTGCATCTCATCCTCAAATACAACATTCGTACTTGTAATGCTTTTTAGTGTTTCTAATGTAATGTCACCATCCCAAGCCAAATACATATTAAAAACCACTGGAATCTATCTGAAACAGCATGAACAAGTGCAAGTATTATCTGATGTGACTTGGAAGTTGTAAAAAAAAAATTCCTATGATTATTCCATATCTATTTATAAACATTCTTAAAGATTATATAATTTTTTTTTTCTTGGTAACACTCAGGACCAGCAACTTAATATAACAACTTCTTCCCTTATTCTAAGCCACTTTACACCATAAAATAAGTTTTATGGTGTACATTCACAGGAATTCAGTTTTTCTTTGCTACGAAGTTTTGTCACGTATTATTTAATTCCAGGTATGTCTGATTAGACTGTGTATGAGATAAGCTATTGATGATGAATAGATATTGATACTAATCATGTTTCATCTTTGAAATGCTATGTTTGTGTCAGAACTGCAAAATAAGCATCCAGAAAAGTTCTCAAATTTGAATATATAATCAATTGTTCTTCACTGTACGCTGTTCAATTATTTTGCGCCATGCACTGTAGCAAATCTTTATACTGAAGTGAACAAAACAGGTGAGTTGCAGACACTTCATGAAACTCTGGAGAATTCAACATATCATGCTAAGAACTGATTTGAAGCTTTAAAAGATTTTTTGGAGGTTGTGGATCATGTTGATAGTTAGACCATTAGTCATGAAAAAGAGTAATAGGGAAGGCTTTGGAATAGCTCCAGTTCTAAAGAACCAAGATGACTGAATATATGACGATAATCACTAGAAAAAGGTTGTCTTGAAAAATGTATCTTTTAATCCTAAAAAACATGTCCCAGAAAAAATGCTCATTCCTACCATTGATTGTCATGGAACAGGAAGATTTATCCAAAAAGTAGTTGAGATCACAGAAATCATTCTGAAGGTATAAAATGCCAAAGAGTTACAAAATTATTAGACGATATCATGTGTGTTGGCCTAGTACTCAAGAGTTATATAAAGCTATCAAGCCACCTCTAAGTATTAGCTGATAGCAAATTGACAGGTAATAGAATTACAGTGAATTATAGCCTGGGAATAGAGGAAAAATGTCTTTCATCAGATACTAGCTATTAGAACTCGGTAGTGTTATCTTCTCTGCAGAAAACTTTAAGATCCAAATAATTACTGGGTTGGGCAGGTGCAAAAATCCAGGCTCCTTATGTTGTTGTAAAACCCCAACATTTGTAAGAAAGAAGAAAGACAATCTAATACAGCTTCAATTTGAACAAGTCTATAATCAGTCAGCAAAAATGATTACCAGATCAGACATAGGAAAATGGCTGAGTGATCAGTTACAACTGTAGTGAAACCCATTCAGTGGGTTTCCACTGGACAGGGCCGGTGATGAAAGAAAACAGATCAAAAACATCTCCTGGATACAATTTTATAATGTTCCAGTTTGTTCCTGGCCTGACTGTAGGGGAAAATGAAGAACAATACATAGCAGGACTGCCAGCAAAATCTTAATACAAATTGCCTGCACTGAGAAATAACATCTGTCGCAGAAAGAGGTGTGTTTAAATTAGTCATCAAGGTCCTCTACAATTATAAAGACGGATGCTGAACAAACATAGCATAATGCAATTTTCAGTGAGTAAGCCTGAACTCAAATGCAATATTTTTTGTAGATCTATATCATAACCATCTATCATATCATCTATATCATAACCAAACTGTGAAAGTATATCACATATTTATCAAATTAGCTGAATCTTAGCTACAAGTAGATTCTCATGGAAATGAATCAATATTCTTAGCAAATCTTTGTATTACCTAGAAGACGGGTATTCCAGTTAAAACAGTTGGAAGAAATAACAGCTACACAGAAAATAAAACATATGTTTTGTATTTATTGGTTCACCTACATTCCAGAACTCTTAATTTCTGCTCCGTGGAGCCTAGATTAATTTTTTTTTAAAGTGGTTTGGGTACCTTTATATGTAGCTAATAATATCTTTGTACTTCAGTACACTACTGGCCAATAAAGGAAGGCACTTGCCAGTAAATGAAATTAAAATCTTTGTGAGATTTTCTGTTAGTACTATGTCAGAACTTAGCTATAAATTAGAAATTAAATTCTGCTGTGCATAAATGCAAAGCAGAAAAAAAATAGCAATATATATATTTTAAATTCATATGAAATATAAGAACTTTGGAAAAACTCATGAACATTAATATGGCAGCTTAATATAACTGCTCAATAGGCAGAAGTTTCAAAATGTAAAGAGATGTTGAGCTGTATTTAATGGATATAATGTTACTATACTAATGGCATCTCTTCCTACTCAGGGAGGGCTGAAGTACAGAAAAATCTAAGGAAAAGCATGGAACATAATGATTGATCTGAAGAGATTCTCTCGGGAGAGGAGAATGAAAAGAGTTGAATTATTTGATTAAACAAACAAACAAACAAAAAGTGAAAATAGGAATTGACATGAAAAAAAAGATACAAAATAAAAAAAAAAAAAAGAAAAAAAGAAAAATATGTCAAGCCCTGTTATCTTTCTAATTTCTATTCAAAAGAAAAGACAGAAATAATACTTAGGAGATGGACAAGGATTTTGATTGGATTAAGCAGAATTAAAGAGCTTTCCTTATTCTTTACTTTACTCTCTTGTACGTTGCAACTTGCTATGTTTAATTCCTATTTGCATTTGCAGTCATTGTATTTCGTCTGATATTTCCATATTTACTTTCTATTGTCACAAAAGTGACTCAGGACATTCCAACACCAAGGAGGAAACAGGACCCAAGGGTAGATTTACAAAGTTGTTTTTTTTTTGTTTTTTTTTACTAAAGTTTAGACGTGATCATGAGACCCCTTCTCCACAGGGGAAATGAGAGGCAGAGAGGCCCCCAGTAAAATTTGCAGTAGATTATATACAGTTTGCAACCAAATGCTATGCAAACACATCCAGTCATATTATTACACCAGTCCTAATTCTGCAAATCATCTTCCCTCCTTTCCATGCACAGTGGAGCTCCCGGCATGGGACAGGTGCAGGCTTTAGGTTGGCTCCACTCCTCTGTTTGTGTCTTCCTGAGACCTTGCTTTTCTCCAAAGCTGAAGTTATCCCAGAACAGGATTTTGGGTGTTTTTGTCACATAGTGTTTTGTTGCTCCTGGTACATCCTGGAAAGTGCTCAGGACTACAGCTCTGGGCAGAGACAAAGCAAGAAGTTCCTGATTTCTAGGCAGAGCAGTTAACCCTTTTGGTGCTGAACGGTTAACCCTTTCCTCACACTGTTATAGTTCTTTTCCTTTCAGTTCAATCTGACATCTCTCAGAGACCATACTGATACCTATATCAAGTTTTTATTTGATTACATGCAGGAATATTTAATATTTATTTATATCCAAAGTAAGTGATTAGAAATAATAGGAAGAGGTGGAAAAGTAAATGCAACTCAAAGCAAAAATATTGACTGAAATCGAAGCTTTCTAGGAGATAGTAATAAGTAAGTGGTAACACACAAGTGCATATTTTCCTCTATTGTTGGGAAAATTCAGCAGAATAACTTCTGATTACCCTACAATTGCACAATTTAGGGAAGGAAAAACCTTGGAACCTTACTAAATGACTTTGCTGGCATTCAGCACTGATATTATTTAAAAATAGCATGCATCCCAATTATTAGTAATTGGAAAATAATCATAGAATTACAGAATAATACAAGTTGGAATGGTCACCTGGAGAACACCTGGTCCAGATCCATGCTCAAAGAAAGGCCAACAAAGATAAGGTTGCCTAGCTCAGTTTTGAGTATCTTCAAGGACAGAGGTTCCACAACTTCTCCAGCAGCCTCTCACAGTGTTTGACCACCCTCGTGGTAAAAAACATCCCCAGATCTGACTGGAGTTTCCCATATTGCAGCTTGGGTCTGTTGCCTCTTATCCTGTCACTGTGCACCTTCTAGAGAGCTCTGCACCTGCAAGACGAGTCTGTCTCTGACTCTCCTGCACTCTCCTGTTAGGTAGCTGAAGCACAATTAGGTCTCCCCTTGGCTTAGACCCAGCTCTCAGCATCTCCTTGGACATCACTTACCCCATCCCAATGGCCCTCCCCTGGATTTGCTCCAGTAGATCAATATCCTTCTTGTACTGGGCAGCTCAAAACAGGTCTTACAAGTGATGAATGGAGGGGAACAATCTCTTCGCTAGACTTGCTGGCATTACTGTGACTGGTACAGCCCAGGGTGACCTTTTGTCCTGAAAAGACATACTGCTGATTCAAGTGTAACTTGTCCAGTGGGATCCCAGGTCCTTTTCTATGAAGTTGCTGTCCCCCCAGTCAGCTACCATCCTCTTCCATTACATAGGGTTATTCTATTCCAGGGCTAGGACTTTGCAGTTGCCTGTACTAACCTACAAACTGGTACTAGCTTATCAACCATCAGGAATCAGTGTTCCTTTCCTTCTAGCTTTGTAAGGTAAAAGCTTTAATGCACTAATAGGACTTAATTGACCTAACTGACCTTACCTGGGACTCCCACCTATGCTTACAGAAACTGGGCCTGTTTAAGCTCAGGCTTGGGTTAACTGTTAGTAGAACTTCCTATTTTGGCTTTGAATTTGATTTGTAATTCTACCTGATGATCACTGGATTGTCAATGGGACCCATCCTGCTTTGCTCACCTGCCTGGGGTGCTTTGGGGTAGCACGCTGCTGTTGAGGACATTGTCTGGCCTGTGCTGATGCCTGTGCCTAGTCTCCCAACGCACCTTCTATCAGGGAACAGCACCCCTCTTGAAGCTAGTGGGTACACTCTTAATAACAGACTGTGTCTGTCCAGTGCAGCTATCTAGCCATATTTCTGCAATCCCACTAGGAATGTACCCCTGCATTGATACTGAATTTTGAAATCCTCTTCTGTTGCTCATATTTATGCATTTGTGTAATGACACCTGAAATGGGCCCCCAGATATTGTGCTTTCATATGAGAAGAATGGGGGCCTCCCTCAGGCAATTCTTTACAGTACCCTCATTCCTTCTTTTCTCTCTAATCACCATCCCTTGGCAAGTGTGATCTCTGTCCAGGTAAGGACGCTTGCTGTCACAGATGTACTTTCCTTGCTTTGTCAGATGAACCTCTACTTTTCCAGCAGTCCTCAGGTGTTGACCTGCAGAATATTCCTGCCTCTTCATGAATGTCTCCCCTTCCTTAGCAGTCTAGGAAAATGCCACCCGTTCCCCATTCCATCCACCTTTACCTCACCTCCAGAGTCCTGTTCACCTGTTCACTTGTGGCTGTGGCAAAATGTTAGAAATAAGACATATTTACAATTTTCAGACTTATGATATGGTGATATTTCCCCACATCTTTCTGAGGATGGAGTTCTTCTGTCATCTTCCAAAAGTCATTGTTTCTACTAGGCACAGAATTTGGAGCTTTTTGGGTCTTGATCTAAACCAACAGGGCTATTTCTATAATGCTAAACATTCTTCTCTCTAGTGATTAAAAAAAAAAAAAAAAAAAAAAAAAAAAAAAAAAAAAAAGATAGCATAAAATAACAGAAAGGACATGCATGAAACTAAAAGATATGACACAGGATGTAAGTGAGGTGAAAGAATCTCTTCAGTGGCATCTAGAAATCAGTCAGGACATCTCAAAAGGCATTGTATGATTATCTGTGTGCAACTGGAATGATTCCACTCATCTGTACGGTTTGGCAAGTGTTGTTTCAACTGTTCTTTGGAAATCTGGTTGTCTTGTGGTTTAGAAGGAAGCTGAACTATTCAAGTATTTCTTTTGAATGGAAAATATGGCAGCCAGCTCGTGAAAGGGTTGAAGAGAAACAAAAATCTTGACGATCAGAGCAATCTGATCCTAAAAAAAATAAAATCATCCCAAATCATTAAGCAATGATACAGCCTTGACTGAAATGAGTTAAATTGCTACTGAGGTATTTTACTGTATTAAAAATTAGTCTATTTCATTGTGTCTCTCATTAAAGAAAAAAAATGAATGAGAACTTAAAAGATTCTTAACTAATCATAACAATGAGCTTTGCTGGTAATTGATGTTGAAGAACTGGTTATGCCCATGAGGAATATATTCTAACAATTAGGAAAAGTGCCATCTGGAGGCCCCATTTTAGACAGTCCTTCAATGCAAACTATAAACAGCATTATGAAGGTAGTGAAATAATTAATAAATAAATAAATATCCCCTGTAGATATGAGCCTGTGATGCTCTGACTGATTCATTTTGCCCTCACTGTGAGTCACAGCATCCCCTCAGACCATTAATTACCAGAAAACTCCTACCTAGGGATAAATGCATTTACACAAAATGAATCAGAAGCAGAAGTAAAAGGAAACAGCACCAAGGAAATACATCTATCGCATTCAGCACTTGAAATGCTTGTTATGTGCATTAGTTTTACTTGGTGAGTAATAATTGCATTATTAATATTTCACTGCCTTTTCTTGATTCAGCGTAATAGCAAACAAATTAGTATTATGTAAAGAACATAAAGAATGTTTGGTTTACACTCAGAGATGCAGTACTTTTTTGGATTTAAGCGATCTGTAATTTGCAGCACTGTGGGCAAACTGAAATGAACAAATAAAACAAATCTACTGAGGTTTCACATTGAGAACACATTTGATTTCTTATGTTGAGCATGATTCTTCAATGCTATTTGCATTTAAAGAGAGGCAGTGTATCACATTTAAGGTTAAGATCTTTCCTNAAATATTTTAAAATAGTCTTAAAAAAATAAGAACTAATTTATTTCTGATCTAGAAATGAAATAATACAATGTCAGAATCTGTACATAATGTGAAATGTTCTACAGATGAATTTTCAATATGTTTGAATTTTCTGCTGGACTTTTGCACTGAACAGAGTTAGATTAGGTGGTTTCTCAGAGTTCCTGAAGGATTTCTTTTTCTGTCCTAACTACATTTTATTTTTGTGCCCTATTGGCGATCTATGTGAATTTATATATCTATATTGGCAATCTACATGAATTTACACCCCAGATTAAAGAATTAGAAATACTTTGAATGTAAAAATATGCATGAATATACTTATATCTCAATTTACAGTTAATTATTTTTATCAACAGATACATACTCTTCTAATTATCCTGTTTAAAAAAGGCCAGGTTCAATGAGGATGGAAGACTCAGCACTTTCTAAAAATTGTATCCTTTTGAAAGTGTTTCAGTTTGAGCATCCAACACTTAAGTAATTTAATATTCACACTCATAAATAATGTTATCTTCACATGAAAAACATTGGTTAGCTCAATAGCAATATTTTCCTTCTTCCTTCTGTCAACTTTAGTAGGAATTTCACCAAAAAAAAAAAAAAAAAAAAAAGAAAAAGAAATTTGATTTGAAATGATAAACTAGATTGAGTTAGTGGTCCAGAGCAAGACATTTCTCTGTGATCTAATTATGCCAAAATATTTACACAGTACCACTACACACATGCATTTTCTTGGGTTTGATTCAGCAACATGCAGATTGATACACATTTGTTATCTTATAAGAATAAAGTAATAGAGAAAGAGGGACCAAATGTAACCTAGAACAACTGTAACACCACACACCTTGCCAGACTCTACTATCAATTAGCATTTCTTTTTGAACTATAACTGCTCTCTAAACTAGATGGACCCAGGCTTGTGGTGAAAATTTGCTACGCTATTCCAGAAAATCTTGTTTCTTGCTTTCATTTGTTACTTGAGTCCTGAACTTCAAGAAAGACTTGATATGACTGATCACAAAGTTAAAAAAGAGCAGCATGGCATTACCTTCTGTAACTGCCTATTTATATGATAAATATTTTTTTAATGTGTTACCCTTCACTTACACAGAATTCAAACAATTCTCTTCACATCAACTAGACCCATGGAGACATATTCATTTGTTAATAAGAATATCTCTGTTGAAGTACAGAATATATTAAGAATAGTAAGGGCAGTGTGACTTTCAAGTTTATAATATTTTATATGAACTACATTTAACCACTTCATTGTCATAACTCCCTTGCAACATTGCATGTATTAGATGAAATTACATTGCTGAAAAATATTGTATTTTAAGGCTAGTTTAAGAGCCTGTAAATATCATTACATGTTTTTTATTTTCTTTCTTCAGCAAGTGAAGGCCTAGGTCTCAGCAAGTTTTGCTCTTAATTTTCAGAAATCTGTAGATGTTTCATATGCAGTTAGTACTACTGAGGAAGCACATCTAAAAACTGCTAAAACAAGTCATTTTAACAATAGAAGCACATACTTTATGCCAAGCTGAAATATCATTTTTATTGCCCTGGAGAACTTTTCCTCTGTTGAACATTATGGAAAATGGAAGGGAGAAATGGAAGTCTTTAAGGAGCCTGAAAGATGTCTTCTGCCCACCAGAAAGGTTTGTTGAAGCACAAAATAGAAACCAACAAAACCAAAACAATACAAAAGAAAGAAAGAGCAGCTAAGGCAGAAATAAGAAATTAAGAAGTGTGCCCATGAAAAAAATATTCATATTTTCCTGCAGAAAATTGTTCATTAGTTACAAGTGGCTGTAGCCATGATGCAGATTGAGGTAAGAATAAGAGAATTACTTTTCAGCTTGGTGCCCTACATATTCTCCAACACAAAGAGTTAGCAATAAACTCAGAATTTCTCAGAATAAACTTTTGACAAGTAAACATTTCAGCTTGGGTATTTGCTTACAGAGATTCAAAATATGCACTACTGTACCTGAGAATTTTTGCTTGGTCCTTAAAAGAAAAAATGAAATGTTAGTGTTAGATTTTAAGTTTTACCAGGCAGTTTGCTTTCTGTTATGCATATGGTTACCTATGTTATTGAGTAATTGTTATTTAGAACAGACGATCAGTCTAAATGACTGGCCAGGTGGCAGGCCTTGAAGTAGATATTTTCCTTCCTTTAAAATTGAAGTATGTATTGACAGACTGTGAAGACTATACCTTAACAATTATCCATCAGATTTATCTCCCAGACCGATGCGTACTGACCTGTTGGTTCAGACTGCTAATCTGCAACTAATAAATAAAGAAGGACCAAATACACTGTTTTCAAAGTTCAGACTGTTGAGATAATACTCCACAAACACCCCTTACCTCTCAACATTGCAGATAAAAAGATGTTAGTTTTAAAGCAATGTTTTCATTTGTTTTTCTATACAAAATGATATACAGGTTACAAATGATTACCAGTCATCAGTTACTACATTGTGTACATGATGAATTATATACTTAATTAAAATGATAAGAATACCAAAACAAATAAACAAATGAGAATTCTCACTTTACTTTGGAGGCTTAAACTAAAATTCAATGTTATTGTGCATACTCTGATTTCCAGAACCTTCGTTGTTCTTGCAATTTGATGTGTAAGATCTACTATTTAAATAGTTCTGAGACAAAGAATTTAGAAACTATTGGATAAATAAAAAAGGTCTCTTTAAAGTTAGATTTTATTAGAAATTAATGTTGGTAAAATTATGATAAGTTTTTTACTGTAGTTATAGGATCAATTTTTATATATCAGTGTTCAACAGTTTCAAAGCACAGTTAGGAACAGTATGGAAAAACTGTAATCATCTCCCTCATTGTTCCTTGTATAATAGCTGCCTTAGGTGGCTTCCAATTTCACAAAAAGAGGACATGTCTGGAACACAACTATGCAAAAGCAGAAGTGTTTTTAGGAAGTACTGCTGGTAAAGGATAGGAAATCTCCCCTTGTATATGTGATGGAAAAGTCAGAAACAAACAGATCTGTTAAAATTTCTGTATTGAGAATAAGAAGGAAAAAAAAAAATACCTCTGCTTATAATCTCTGTAGAGTCTGGATGTGCAAAACATCACAAAATAAGACAGTGCATGGAGCCGTCTGTGAACTACAGAGGTTTTTGTTATCCAATAATGGCATGAAGCTGGGACAGGGGAGGTTGAAGTTGGATATTAGGAAAAGGTTCTTCACTGAGGGAGTGGTTGGGCACTCAAACAGGCTCCCAAGGGAAGTGGTCACAGCACGGAGCCTGCTGGAGTTCAAGAAGCATTTGGACAGCACTCTCAGACATACAGTCTGATTTTTAGGTGGTCCTGTGCGGAGCCAGGAGTTAGACTCGATGATCTTTGTGAGTCCCTTCCAACTCAGGATATTCTATGATTCTATTAATATTTCACTTCTTCTAACAATAAATTTCAGCAATGTTGATACTACAATCTAAGCTAGTTATTTAGGAATGTTTCCTCTGAAAAATAGTCACTGTTGCCACATTTTTTATCTGGCCCTTTTCAGACATCCACACAGGCTAAGATACATCACACCTTAGAAGCACTGATCTTTCTCCATTGATTATAAGACTGGATGGCTATCTCAGAAGTAGGTAGCTATATTTGGTCAGGTTTTATAACTGTAAATACAATCCCTGTTTAAGAGACTTTGTTAAAAATTATATGATACAAATGAGCACTAAGACAAATAATAAGGATGCTCTTGATTGAATCTGCAGTTGGAAAGAACTGGCTGAGAAGGTGGAAAAAAATGAAGGAACAGTAGTGAGATCATGGCATTCATAAATCAAGGGAAGGAAAGGAAAGCGAAGGGAAAACACAATAAAAACAAGGTATTTTTAAGAAGATTGTGTAATCTTTGTTGTTGGAAGTGTAAGAAAAATGTTGGCAAATACCCATCACACAATTCCATGCTGTTGCAGAACTTAACTTTGAGGCAGAGTAGATGACCCTCTGAGTTCCCTTCTGGTCTTATTTGTGTGTTTATAGGATTTATGACTTCTGCGACAAAATACTAGTATTTAATAAAACTAGTACTCTTATGGGACATGTTTCCAGATTATGAGGCTTCACAAATTGGGATCAGTGTGGCAGCAGTCATTGGAGGTGGCTACACACTTTTTCTGTCCTTGGAGTACAAGACATACTTGTTCTTTCCACACTACTTGGCACTTCATTTTGTTTGTAGTGATTTTTCATAAAGCTTTTCAGACTTAAAATTCCCTGATTTTTCCTCACTTCTTTATCATTTTGTTAACTATAGACAGATCAGTTTAAAGGATGGACATAATGTGATCAAGTGTCAGTCAAGAATACTATATCTGACAGCTGATTTTTCAAGTTATAGTTAGCAAATGGATATAATGTCCAAATCTGTTCTCTGAAATGGAGACTTCTATGTCAAGGTAAAACTGTTAGCATTATCTTATTTGTCTGAAAAAAAAAAATGTTATTACACTTCTGTATAGATGGTTCTACAAAACACATTTCTCAACAGTACAGAAACCGATAGACTTTTAATCCTGTATATAGCTTAAGGTTTGTAAAACTTTCCCAGGAGACCCCAAACTTTACTGGTTAATGTCATAGACTGTACTTACTCTGAGCTGATTACATTCTGGTTTATAGTCACCAATTAAAGAAACCAATTACAGTTCCAAACTATTTCAACAGAGACTGGCCTAATTTGATCCTTGTTAATCAGTTACATAAACAAATTCTGTTTATAGAATGAATTGATTTTGAGTTAAAGAATATACACTACACAATATAAACTGCAGACTGTACTTTAACTATAAAAATGTAATAAAGTATTTTGTTTAGAATGATATTGCAGTGCAAAGGGGTCCCCTGGAAGGAAAGCATGCTTCGAGAATCACAGAGCTTAATACAGTAGCTATGACCTTATTATCTACTGAAAATCTTTGGTATTGAGTTGTTTCCTATGAGATAAGAAAATACAGCTTAAGCTCCTTTTTTTTTTTTTATTTGAAGAAATTTAGGGATATAGATTTAAAATTAGTATTTCAAAATTTTATTGTATTATTAGAATTAGGAAGTATAGGGGCACCTATGTGCCAAATATATGAGCTATTTACCAACTTCAGATTTATTTATTTATTTATTTTTAAGAGCATTATGTTGTGACTGGCCTAATTATATTTGGAATTCTCAGCAGCTGGTGGCATTCACAAAGACCTTAAGTTTAGAGTGTCATATAAAACACAAAAAGTCCCCATGCTTTTGTTTCTATTGGATAGATATCAACTCAGACCCAGTACCAAACTTGGGAAACAAACAAACAAAAACAACCAAACAAAAAAACAATGTTGAATATCATTTCTGGACAGCAATGTAATTAAAGAGTATGAGCAGAATATGGAATCTGAAATCAGAATTATTGATTATGGAAGAGAGAGGTATATGATCTCTAGAAACAAAACAGAAGGAAGACAGTGAATAAAAAATATCTTGGTGAAAGTTTATAGAAGCTGGACATTTCTGAAGGTAAAACTACGAAAAAATACTGTGATCATAAAAATAGAGGGAAATAATCAGTTAAGAAAACAGAACTAGTAAACAAAGAAGCTACTCTTCAGCAGCAGCTAATATGTGAAATAGGTAGATGTCAGCTGAGGGGCATTCTCGAGGTTATCTCAATTGGCCAGAGAGCTGAAGACCAGTTGGAAAGAACAGTCCTCTAATTACAGCAGACTCTGACTGAGGTTGGAATCTATCTGCTTTTCCAATTAGGTGACTTAAATTATCTCATTTATCCACCTAAGTGTCCTAGATACGAGTAGTGTCAACTTCGTTTTACAGAAAGCCATTTTTTCTTAGAAGACTGAATAAAAAACATCAATGTTTATAAATAAGCAGTCATTCAAAGTATCTTAACATATTTTTCATTAATCCCATCATGTATACTATGTACTTCTGCAGGCCTCAGAGTATTTTGCTGCAAGAGAAATAGCATTAAAACTATCAATAAGTTCCAAAAAAATTAAAGGGTTCAGGCAATGAATTTTTGATGAGCAGTAAATATTTGTCAGTCAGCATTATTGGATAAATAAATAAGACATACTAAATCTCCATGAATACCTTCATGTGTTGCTACAGCTCTAAAGGGAAAGAAGAATGATCTTGCTAAATACTATTGTACATACTTTCATTTTATAATAACTTGTTCAGAAGTTAGATAATG
>VXAL01013274.1:50427-66066 GCA_013399475.1 Chauna torquata | reverse complement strand
TCCCTTTGGCTGAACAATTCTTGTCATTATTCCAGAGAAAGGGAAAGAAATGGATCCCCTGATACCGAAATGGTTTCAGACAGCAGTACGTAGAGCAGCAGCCTCAGCATAAAATGTGGATAAACTCACTACTCAAGCAATCTCAGGATTACAACATAGCTTTGTATCCCTGTCCCTGTAATGACTACTCTTAAGCTATGCTAAAGGATACAGACATTTTACGTGTACAAAAAGAATAAATAAACCCTAAATATAGCTTTTTCTCCTTTTGAAGAAGATATAGCTCCTTTTTTCTTGATGGCAGTAACTTGCATATATGAAGAGACTATCCCCATATCTAGGAAAATTATATATTTTTAGCTGTGTTTTGTGAATAGGCCTTGTAAATGCAAAAGAGAAGTAGAAAACTGAATCTAAGAACAGAATAATATGAAATTGCCAACAACTTAATGTGTGACTTTATAGTTAAATAGACTTCTGCTTTGGGGCTTGGTTTCTTCCCTTCCCTTCCCTTCCCTGTGCGGTTATGCTAATCAATATGACTATACAGTGGAAACATCTCTTTCTTTTTTTTTTTTTTTCCTGCATACCAAACAAAAGAAGTCAACAATCACAGTTCATTAAATATTGATGTAAGTGATATTTTCAAACATTATATCTCACTTTTGCTACTACTGACAGTGACAAAATAAAACTTACTGTAGAAAGAAGTATTTCCTTCATCACAAGTTTCCACCTAAAGGTTTTTGTTCATAAAAAAGAAGATAGATACACAGAAAAGCTAGAATGACTGTAGGTTAGAGATATAGAATTAATTTAGTAACAATATTGATATATACATATTTTAAAAGGTGAATTTATGCTTGCAAGTAGGCAACTGTTTACACCTTTTAAAATATGTTCTCCATTTATTTAGTAAACTTAATAAATGTACTTTATCAAAGTTATACATTTATAGGCTTATAAGGAAATTGTGAAACAAATATTATGGCACTAGGAAAATTCAGTGTACTTTACACACATCTGGCATTGTATAAACCATAGAACTGCGTAAGCTTAGAAGAGCTCTTAGCTTTTAGTCTTATTAATGCTACCAAATGACTATACTTAGGACATAAGACTGCAGTCACAAGCCTATCTATCCATTTCTATTTCCAAAACATTTACAAGACAGGGGGAGCTAAAGGAATTGTCAAGTTATAAGAATCAGCATTTTAATTGCTATAAAACTGTTCTGCTCTGGCTCAGAAATTTAGTACAGACTTTGTTAGAAACTTTGAAATACATAACTTGTCTTGATGAGATAGATGGTGATTGTCTTTTCTACTCCGTATCCTTCAAGTAACAATGTCCTTGTGGGAGGTGGGAAGTGTGTGTCAAAATTGCTTCAGTCATAGGAAATAACTTAATCTGGACAAGTACTGTAACCATAACTGTTACCCAAAAGGAATGATAACAGGAGGAAGAAACTGTTCCTTTTTTGAAGACAGGAATGCAGTCAAGGAGGGAAGGCAGGCAAGGAGGTAAGGAAGGAAGGAGGGAATGTAGGATGGACGGAAGGAAGGCAGAAAGGTAGGAAAGCATGAAGGTGGTAAGGCAAGAAGGCAGGCAGGAAGGAAAAGAGGGAAGGAAGGCAGGAAGGCAGGAAAGCAGGAAGGCAGGAAGGCAGGCAGGAAGGAAGGTGTGGTGGTTTCACCCAGCTAAACAGGTGACCTCCACCACAACCGCTCGCTCACTCCCCCTCCTCAAAGAAACGGGAGAAAATATGATGGACCAGGGCTTAAGGGTTGAGATAAGGACAAGCAAGTTACTCACTAATTATCGTCACGGGCAAAACAGACTCAACATAGGGAGATTAGTATAATTTATTACTATAATTAGCGAACTAGAGCAGTGAGAAACTAAAAGCAAACTAAAAACACCTTCCCCCCATCCACCCTCTTCTACCTCCTCCCCCCGAGCGGCGCAGGGGTACGGAGAATGGGGGTTACGGTCAGTCCATATCACTTTGTCTCTGCCGCTCCTTCATGGTCGCTCTCTGTTCCCCTGCTCCAACGTGGGGTCCCTCCCACGGGATGCCGTCCTTCCCGAACGGGTCCTGCGTGGGCTTCCCACCGGCTGCAGCTCTTCAAGAGCTGCTCCAATATGGGTCCGTACCACGGGGTCCATCCTTCAGGAGCAAACTGCTCCAGCATGGGTCCCCCACGGGTGGCAGCTCCCACCGGATCACCTGCTCCTGCGTGGGCTCCTCTCCACGGGCTACAGGTCCGGCCCGGAGCCTGCTCCTGCGGGGGCTCTCCATGGGCTGCAGCCTCCTTCAGGCCAGATCCACCTGCTCCACCGTGGGCTCCTCCACGGGCTGCAGCGTGGAGATCTGCTCCGCCGTGGTACACCATGGGCTGCAGGGGGACAGCCTGCTCCACCATGGTCCTCACCACAGGCCGCAGGGGAACTTCTGCTCCGGCGCCTGGAGCACCTCCTCCCCCTCCTTCTTCACTGACCTTGGTGTCTGCAGGGCTGTTCCTCACTCCTCTCACTCCCAGCTGCTGTTGCGCAGCAGTTTTTTCCCCTTCTTAAATATGCTCTCACAGAGGCGCAAACAACATCGCTCATTGGTTCAGGTCTGGCCAGCGGTGCGTCCCTTTTGGAGCCGGCTGGAGCTGGCTCTTATCTGACATGGGGCAGCTTCTGGAATCTTCTCACAGAAACCACCCCTGTGGCCCCCCCTGCTACCAAACCTTTACCACGTAAACCCAATACAGAAGGAAAGGAGATCACAGCCTTCTCAACTGCTTTAAGGTATAAGATCATAGATTCTGGTTGTAGGTTGTGGAGCCGGGGCAGGGGGGGCGGGAGGGGGGGTGGGAGCAAAGTGATTGCGGAACAGGATTCTTGGGATTCCCACTGTTAGTATGTTAAGACATTATCACATATTGGCAATGGTCTTCAGTTAACAGACTTTGAGTTTAGAATGACTCGTTCGTTCTACAAATATCCCATAATGAACCAAAAAGCATCACCACATTTAAACACAATTATGTTAAGGGTTTCTGCATTAATTTCAAAATGTACCTTTAGAACTTGAAGTGTGTTCACACCACAAATATAGATGCCTAAATTAATCACTTCTCTTAGATGTCTTGCTGTTCTAAGCTTCTGCTATAATCAGTGAAGAAAGAGATCAGCCTTCTGATCTCTGCCAGTGACTAATTTAATCTGTCACTACTTTTGGAGTCTAAACTGCTTATTGAAAGCACTGTTATGAATTTCTCTTTATGGCACAAATTTCACAAACACTTACATGGTTAGACTTCAATATGAAACCTAGAGGCACAGAGTGTTGCTCTAATCCCACTAACAGCTCCTGGATTTGCAGTATCTCCCAGGATTTAGCCTTCTGAGTGGAAAACATATTTCCCAAAATTTTATAAGTCAGCTTTATCTGATGAGAATGCTTTTTTTGCCAGCTGTGAAGTGACTGAGAATAATGAGTGAATACTTGGCTATTACGAACTGGTGTAATTCTTTTACATTCAGTTTATTCAGCTGAGCATGTGATGGTGAGAGGGTAATAAGAACATTGAAACATAATGTGGTAGTTCTGTGACTTTCAGGTAGAGAAGAAACACTTTACTAGAAACATCTTTCCCTAAAATCAGTTTTTAATCTGCATTACTGCATAGCCCAATGAAATATATCTGACTTGTTTTGGAAAAATAATACATATGAATGCCCTAGAATCTAAGAAGCATTTTTCTTAAAAGCAAGATACAATCACATATTATCACAAATAACACTAAAATTCGAAGAAACAATGCTCACATTATTCCCAAATTCAGTTCCAATTAAGATGTCCCCTAATTTATTTTTATTAAAAACACTGATATACTTACTCTTGAAACCAAAAAAAAAAAAAAAAAAAATTTGTTGCAATAATAGTAATAATAAATCCTTGCAAAACTCCCCTTTAAAAATGAAAAAGATTGTGCTACAGAATATAATATTGTGATAGACATATTCATTCTGGTTGGAGCAAGCAATCATTTCTATGTTGTGCAGCACAGCACTATGCATGTTTCTTATGATTCAGTCCCAGTAATACTATATCCCTGTTAGCATGATTAATCAGGCCAAACAGAATACTGCTTGGATGTAACTACCATGCTGGTTGTTACAGACCTGAATCAGTCAGAGCCAGTTAAGGAAATCTGCACTTCCCTCTGTTGCACAGTGTGGGCATGACCTATGACTCTCTGCTATGATGACATAATATTATTTCCAAGCCACTATCTAATTACCTTTCACACAGACCATTTATTTGTTCACAGCAGAGGGTATTGCAATGTAAGAATTGGTCAGGAACTTTGCAGTGTCTAGTTTTTCAGTAAGAAATGCCTATTTATTAAAAAATAATATATATATACACATATTATATTGGAGGACATCTCTTTTAATTTTTTTTCTTAAATTAAGCCATTGAAAAGGAAGCTCAAAATTCTCAAAATATAATTCTTGAAACTATTGAAATGAAAGTTTGCTATTTCCTGCTTCGTTATAGTGCATATCTGTTGTTTTTCCTATCGCTCCAGCTCACCAACTGAAGTCCAGATGTTTTTGATGATAATAGTTTACTTAATGACCTTTCCAGACAAGCAACAGAATTAGATAGGCAGACCTTTGGGGTCTTTTGGCATTGCATAATGTCTGAGAGTAATTGTTTTCAAACACAATACTTAAACAAATTAATAATAAATAATAAATAAACAGAAGGAGTCTATTCAACCTAGATGTCTGGGAGCAATGGAGATGCCCTAGTATATACTGCTGGGTCTCCACGTTCTGTGTTTAGGTTGCAGGGGGGAAATTAACAGTACCTGTGGGACTCAGACAGGTGTATAGAACTGGTAGCCTAGTGCACTTCACATAACACTAGAAATCCATAAATAAACTTTGACTTGATCTCTAGCTTCTATTTCAGCATAGACTGAGAAGCTCATTGTGTTGTCTATTGTGTTGTTCAGGGGTAAAATTCAGATTCTTAAATATAGGTATCAAGTGCCATCCAACATGTTCTGGGGTATTCAGGGCTAACAGAAGTGACCCAGGATGTATGGAAAACCCATGGTCTTTCGGAATAAAAGCTGGACGTCAGGTGGGATAGTTTTGATCCTGTGAAATGTTGTTACCTCCCTTACATATTGGCAACTGAATATAGCCATTGATTCACTATAACATTAACTATAACATTAACTTCATTAATTCACTATAACAGGATTTTAAACAACTAGTTTACATGTAACTACCAACTTTCTCATCTTTTTTTTTTTTTTTTTTTTTTTTTCGGACTTGAAGCTGAAAATTACCCTTAATTTCTAGAAGATGAGAATATATGAATCCTATCCTTGACATCTTCTAATTTCGTCTTCACATAATTTTTGCTGCATGGAATTCTTTTCAGGCCATTCGGCTAATATGAGCATTAAATCAGAGTGAGTTTCTGTAGATAAGTTCGATTATTAATATGCTTCATATTAAATGCTAAATGCCAGACACATATTTCAACTGTTTTCTTTTTATTTCTCTTTACTGACTTCATTTTAATCTGCCCTTAATGATATTTCAGTGTAGAGCTAAAATGCTTTTCTGCTCTTAAGTTCTTTTGCAATAGTCTGTAAAATTTTGTGGTCTTTATGCAAGACCTGGTCTAGCACAAGCAAAAAGTATTTGTTCTGCTGAAGGCGTAAATATCTGAATGACTCTCCTTAAATCTAATGTTAATATGGAAAAGAGTTTTGCTAAGCTAAATATAATATAAAAATCTGACTCCTACACAGGAACATGGAGGATTTTGGAAGCTGTAGGACAGGAGGAGATTATCAATGGTTGTTATCAAAGTTCTCTGAAGGCTTTCATCTGTTTTGTTACGAAGACATGCACTGCTGTGAGTTTCCATGGTAGAGGACCTGGAGACATTTGAATATTTATGTCACCTATGTTCACTAGTTCAATATTTATGCAATAATTTTATTACAAGCATCGTTAACATTTTAGTTTGTTTCATGTTCCCATACTCTGAGTTCTGTTCTAGTCTGATGAAACAAACAGGAAGATAATGTGAAATGATACCAAAATAACCACCCAGGGTGGAATGTAATGCTTCTAGAAAATGGCAGGAATAATTATGCATCACAGTTTTGCAAAATTTCATTTCTTCTGGCTCCCCTCTACTTTCAGCAGCTGGTAATCACACCTGTGTAAGCTTGAATGCACCATTGTCAGTATTTTCTTCAACCTTCAGGTGACATTGGCTTATATGGTCTAACAACTTCCAGGATAACTTAGAGCACTGCAGAATAGCTGATATACATCATTACTAGTAACTCTTCAAATTTACAAGGTAAATGTTAATTTCACATATCTGACTCTTTTTGAAAGAAAAGTACCCTTTTTTCTTCACATCTTTTCAGGATGTTTGCTTCCTTTTCTTCTCAGTAGTAAAGTAACAATGGATTTTATTATTATTATTATTAATTATTATTATTATTATTATTTTCTTAGGATTTTATAAGGTGAATANCTCCAATGGCCCTGCTGCAGGGCATGGCTCAGCCCTGCAGCCACCCTGAGGTGCCTCAGGTAAACCTATTGAGAAAGGGCAAAAAAAATCACCACCACACACAAAAAAAATACCACACAGGCAGAGGAGGAGGAGGCGGGGGGGGGGAAAGAATGAGAAACAGCATTGTGAGCANTATATTCACTGTTACTACTACATAGAAGACTTGAAAGATCTTAATTTTATACTTTCTTATTGTATTGGGTTTGGGTGCCCAGGTGTTGGCAGTTGGGTGGTGAGGGCTGCAAGGCTCCTCTGTGAGGAGAGGCTGGGGCTGCCTCATGCAGGGCACAGCCAGTTCCAGCCGGCTCCAATGGCCCTGCTGCAGGGCATGGCTCAGCCCTGCAGCCACCCTGAGGTGCCTCAGGTAAACCTATTGAGAAAGGGCAAAAAAAATCACCACCACACACAAAAAAAATACCACACAGGCAGAGGAGGAGGAGGCGGGGGGGGGGAAAGAATGAGAAACAGCATTGTGAGCAGGCACCAGAGCAGAGATTCTCCTGCAGCCCATGGAGAGATCATGGTGGAGGAGGGATTTCCCTGCAACCTGTGGAGGACCCCATGCCAGAGCAGGTGGACATTCAGTAACGAAACTGTAGCCCGTGGGGAACCCATGCTGGATCAGGTTTATCCTGAAGGACTGCAGCCCACAGATAGGCCCCACACTGGAGCCAGGGAAAAGTGTGAGGAGGAGGGAGTGGCAGAGAGGAACTGCTGTGGACTGACCACAACCCCCATTCCCCATCTCCCTGCGCTGCTCAGGGTAGTAGAGGGGTTGGGAAAGAAGCTGTGAAGGTGAGCATGGGAAAAGGGAAGGGGGAGGCATATTGTTTTAACCTTGCTGTCTCTGTTTTTCACCGTCCTACTCTGTTTTTAATTGACAATAAATTAAATTACTTTTCCCCAAGTCCCTATTTTGCCCAGGAAGATAATTGGTGAGCAATCTCCCTGTCCTTATCTTGACCCATGAACTTTTTCATTTGATTTTCTCCCTGGCTTGCAGAGGAGGAGGAGTGAGAGAGCTGCTAGGTGGCCCTTAGCCAAGGTTAAGTCACTGCATTTATACGCATGATGACGAATACCAACTTTATAAACTGTGTCAGTTTCCATATGTCCCATTGGACACAATAAGCTCTCTATACATTTTGTGCTCTTCATTATTTGCTGAGAGTGAATACAATAACTGAAATGATGATACTATCTGATGCATTCTATCAATTGTTGTTAACGGCCCTTATGCAAAAACATTAAGAATATTTATATATTTACTGAATTATTCTCACCTCGAGTACTGTGTGCAGTTTTGGGCTCCACAGTACAAAAATGATGTGAAGCTATTGGAGACTGTCCAGAGAAGGGCTACAGGCATGGTGAAGGGCCTAGAGGGAAAGACATATGAGGAGTGGCTGAGGTCACTTGGTTTGTTCAGCCTGGAAAAGAGGAGGCTGAGGGGAGACCTCATCGCAGTCTACAGCTTCCTGACGAGGGGGAGCAGAGGGGCAGGCGTCGATCCCATCTCTCTGGTGACCAGCAACAGGACCCGAGGGAATGGAGTCAAGCTGCAACAAAGGAGGTTCAGGTTGGATATCAGGAAAAGGTTCTTCACCGAGAGGGTGGTCGCGCACTGGAACAAGCTCCCCAGGGATGTAGTCACGGCACCGAGCCTTTCAGAGTTTAAGAAGCGTTTGGACAATGCTTTCAGACATAGGGTCTGATTTTTGGGGTAGACCTGTGTGGAGCCAGGAGTTGCGCTCGATGATCCTTGTGGATTCCTTCCAACTCGGAATATTCTATGATTCTATGATTAATTTTTGTTTATTTGTTTCCAGAACTGAATTCATGCAATCATCACCAGATTGAGAGTAAATTGTGAAATGGAAAAAGAAAAGGAAACACAAATAACATGCTTATAATTTCCAAGCTTCAGGCAGATTTTTTAGTGCAGTTTTGTAAACTGAGCTCTCAGTTTACAACTTGGGGAACACTGCCCTGACAGACAGCAAACCAGCTAGGATGGCCCAGAAGAGCAGAAATAGTCTCAGAGGCTTCTGTGCTACAGCACTCAAAGTCCTATTCAAATCCTGGAGACAAAGAATAAAGTCTGACCCTGTTTGCATTACTAAAACTTACTGTGGATCTATTCGTTAAGACCTAGAGATTGCAAGGAGAATAGGAAACATATTAGCAAATACCTTGGTGGCTGCTGAGGCCTCCCTAGAGAGTTAATTTCATCCTGAAGACTGTACGAATAACAATAAGCCAAGAGTAAGATCTTAAGCAAAAGCAGATTTTCTTTTTTAGATCACATTTTAAACATAAAAATACATATTTATACCAGATAATAAGAAAATACTTGTACTAATTAAAATTTTGTCATGAGCAGTAAAATTCAAGCAAACAAAACTTTTTCATGAGTTGAAAGAGCTATTTTCTATGCCAAAAGAACATGTGACCCTACAAAATATTCCCATCTTCACAAAAACACGCTAAAAGCTGGAGTCACAATGTGTGACCATGCTCACTGTGACACATCCATATTGAGCACAATGTGATGGCAACAAGATCTTTTTGTAGCTATATTTTGCCACATGAGTCACTTAAATATTAGTCCTTTGATACTGGACAAAATTCATGATCAGATCAGCTGTAATCTGGTTCTGATAAGGCAGTACCAAGCAGTTACCATATCGCTTCTCTCTGTCCTTGGCCTGTGGAACATCACTTTGTGACAAGCTGGGAGACAGCTGAAATATAGGACAGTAAAATTTCATTTAAAAAGGCAGAAAGGGTAGGAATACACATGGAGTAACTTTCAATCTGTTCTGAGTTGGAATTGTGTTATGAATTGAACCAAAGTAAATACGAAAATGGGGAAGAAGCTGTTCACAGTTTGAGCTGATATTTTCACCTTTCCTGACAGCAAAATAGGAGTTCTGCTTTATTAAAGAGCTCATGGATAGACTCTCTTACATGTTTTTAATATATCTGTGTATATTAAAGCTCAACTCAGTGGTAAATAGACTCTGAAACAATATCGTGAAATCTCGCTGACTTGTTATAAACTAAATCCCCTTCCATAAACTCCACCCTTTTATCCCCAAACACCTGGCCTCTCTATTGTTCAATTTTAATTCTGAAACTTCTGAATCTTAATTGCAGTTAAATATTAAGTCCCTAGGTCTTTGACTTTTTTTTTTTTTTTGTAATTATGCCTATTTTACTACATTGTAAACATAAAATATAATCTGCATAAAATATAATAAGGAATAGAATAAACAAAAATAAGTGTTTGTATTAAATTTTTATTGCAGACAGAAATAGCTTGAGCATGCTTAAAGGGCTGAAGAACTTACAGAAGCGCAAAACTAGATGTAAACCTGACATGTTTTATTTAGGGTATGTGGATTTGGTTATTTAATTATTTTTCTTTGTTCATTTATTTTAGAGTGTGTAATTTTTCTTGCAATTGCTAGCTATTTTCTAAAAATAATACAGGAGTACAACATCTAGTGTTCTGCTTATGGCAGAAATGCATTTTTCCCCCAATACAAGCTTTCTATAAAAGAAATGCTATGAGAATTTAAATTGTTAGAAATCTTGTGTGCACAACTAGCACGCTAATGTTTTAAGAGAAAGTTATTATGAAAACGTGAAGTTAAAACTGTTAAAGTTAAATCATATATTTATATTTCAGTACTAAGACAAATGTTGCCACAGCAGTTAGTTACCTCATGATAAATCTGAGGGGTGTGGTTCTAGAAGAAACGTCATTTTTTTTGAAAATTCACTTCCCTTCAGAAGATGAAATCTTTCCTTATGGCTGAAAACAACAGTTCACAGAACTGTATTTACTTGTGCTTTTGATTAACTTACTATGCTTTTAATGTATTTTCATAGGTATAATACAAAAGTGATTTACTACATTTTGGAAATTCTAGGGCAATCTGTTGTTATCAGTGTCAATCATCGCAGCAGCATTGAGGATCCTTTCCGTGGACCATCCTTTCTCAACTGATACCTGCGAGGCCAAAACAGACTCCCTGGGGGCCCTGTAGGTTGGTGAGCAGTAGTGGTTATCCTAAAGCTCCTTAAATCTTAGCTCTTTTTTTGTTTGCGTTAGCCAATAATTATATCCTTTATATATCAATCTGTGTATGTCCTGTTTTTAGAGTTTCTTTGCACCCTACTGTAGAAAGGTGATAAAAAAAATGAAAAAGGGCCTCTAACAATGCAGCTCAGATCTCTGGCTGTCATACTTGCCTATTATATACGAGCTGTGCATCATCTTCTAGCCAGGGTTAACATGAAGAGCATCTCCAGGAGATAGTTAAGAGCCAGGGCTCGAAGAGAAGTTGTTTGAAACTCCCTGTGCTTCTTGTTCATTATGTACATAGCAATCTCAGAATATGCTTTTATATGTCCTAAGATAGATCAAACACAAAGTAGTCTTAAAGCTCTTTTTTTTTTTTTTTTCCTTCTTTATTTACCATGATAGATCAGGAAGTATTGAACTAAAAAGATATTCTCAATATAAATATCTTCCAATTCAGCTGTATCTCCCCTTTGAAACAGTGTAACTGAGTGATTTCATGGTTTTTGTTTTAAAATGCCTGCATGTAATATCTACCTATATATTCTTAGATTTTCCTTTCCTATGTTCTCTTTAACATTTGTGTAGTGTTCTTTAACAGCAGCATGTGAATTTAAGGTCAGTTAACATCAAATTCATTATCACTGATGTCATTTGTTTTCATTAAGTTTAGCCATGAGAAACTAGTAAACTGTACATGTTGTTCTCCTTTGAATGTTTGGACAAAGTGTCATTGTCTATGCTTTTGTATTAAATACTTGTTCAGTCTATAAGGAGTTAAATATTGAAGTTTAAACATCAACCTCTGTTTGTATGGGGAGTATCATTCAGTACAAGATAAGTTTAAGGAGACTACGTATTAGGCAATACATAAAGTTATATTTACTGTTCTGGTAGGAAATGAATCTACCTAACCGTTCTCAGAGGAGATCCTGTGTAGTAGCAGTCAATACTTCCTTAGGAGAAATAAGAAAAAGAAATAGCTTGATTAAGCTTCAAACATATGAATAATGCAAAGCCTTTAGGGAGAAGCATCAATAATGTTTGTTCCACATGTGACTTCAGGCTATCTGGAAAGTTTCAGGCTCTCCATTTCCAAGGTTCCATGTAACCAGGAGAACTGATCCCCTCTCACAGAGGCTGCAGCTCCAACAAAAAATTGCTGAGGCAATGGTATGTTCCCAGCTGTACCGCACAGGCTAATCCTAGGAGGAAATGTGCAATGTCAGGTTAATGAAATGTTTCTTCACAACAACTATTATTAGAATATTTTTGATATGCATTGAGAAGGTGGAAGGTATACCCCAAATTGTTTTCTTCTGAATTTTATAACAATATGCATTCCTAACTCAGCTGCTGAGATGGCATTTCTTTTCGTTCAGTAGCTGATAGTTATTTAATTTTCTTGTATAGTTTGCCCTCAAATGATACATTAGTGCCTCTTTGTAAATGAAGAATTCACTGAGTGTTCAGTGGACTTCATTCTTTCTAAAGCAAGGCCTTTCTGATGATAAATCGTAAAATTTCATGTGTTATATCAGGGTGCTGTTCTAGTCTGTACCTACTAGGGTTTCTGTTGCTGAAGGTCAGAGATTATTTAGGAAGTAATATAAAAGTTCTAATATCATTTTGCATAAACTAGTTACAGGCTATAGTACAACCCAGTCAGCTGCACAGTCTGGCTCCATCTCCAGCCTGCTCCAAATATGAATTTTCTGTGAGTGGGGGCAACGGAGAGTCTCTGTCTCCTTTACATTATGTATACTCTGCTGCTGCTTTTATATAAATTCCCTTTAGTTGGTACGATGGTTTAAAGGAATCACAAGGATATGTGATGTATAACACTTGATTTCATTGCCATTTCTTCCAGGAAGCATCTGTAAGTGCTCTGTAAATCACCTGGCTGGAGAATTCCCCACATATTCCAGAGTGGAAAATACTTTGATTAGAATGTAATAGGAGATGTGGCTTCACACATATACAAGAAAAGACACTGTTTACAAGTTGCAAGGCAACATTTACGTAGTAAGGACATAATGAGTTGTGTCTTTAATATAAGTAAAGTTGTAAGATGTCTGTTAATGCTAACACTTTTTTTTTTTAAATACAAAAAAAAAGTTAATTATAACTTCAGCCCCCTTTTAAACCACTGTGTCACATCCTCAGATATGTTACTCAACCATATAAATGACCCACTCTTCTAACATTGCTTTCAAGATTTACCAAAAGCCTGTTGATCTTTTTTTTGCCTCTCTAACTTAATACACTCACAACTATTTTCTATTTGTCAGCCTGTTCATAGCAGGTAAAATCACAAAGTTTATCCGCTTCTGGAGCTTTCTCTCCATGGACAGGTCGATGAGGTCTCATAGTATGCATCATTTACAAATTATGCCATTACACTGGTATATAAATTCACTGAGGGTAATACTTTCCAAGTTTTTCTGGAGTGCCTGTGAAAGTCATAATACACAACCAAATACAGATGTATCATTACTATTCTCTGAAAAATAATCCCCTGTATGGAACAGGAACTAGGAGGCAAGGATGTGCTTTAGCTGACAGTACCCCAGAGCTAGCAGTATGAAACGGTGGGAGAGTTGAATGCAGGCAAAACTGATGTGGATGCCATCAGCTTGTTTCATGGCTGAAGTGCTGCTGATTGTAAGCAGAGCTCTATAGCCACCTCATATGCATTGCATACCTTCTTCTGAATGTTACTCACTCAGGGATGGAAGACAAATGATCCATTCCATCCTTAAGATGCTTGAAGGTGGTATAACCTGGACTTCAACTCGTCTTTGGCTTTCTGGTACCTCAGATGCTGGCCCTCCAAGCACAACAAGAATATTCTTTGTTTCATGGGTATTTTAGCTTTATTGGGTTGTGATTGGATTGATGTTGATCTCTGAAAGTAAAAGAGAGAGCCCAAGAGTGTTTTTTTTATGGGACTTACCAGGATACTTTTAGCTGCTGACTCTAAAAGAGGAAATCACTGTTGAAAATAGTGACATGTATTTTACTGTTCAAGAAATAATTTAAAATTGCTGCTACTTAGTATCTGAATTAACTTGTATTCCCATGCCAAATTTCTTGCAGATGCACATTAAATGCATTGTAATCAAAGGAGAAAATTTATCCCTTTTTTAACCCTCAGAGACCTCTCAGACACAAAATCAAAGAATGGCAAACAAAAGAGAAGGGAAGGGAGGATGAATTTGATCTTGTAATCATGAAAAAGTGACATTGGAACTCCAAACTCTTTTTAATGTTGCCTTTCAAAGGAGCAGGAATAGTTGGGGGAAATCATGGATATCGATAATGGAAATCATGAATTTGAAAAAAAAAGGAATAATTGATACATATATTATGTAAGGCATTAATTATTTTCGAGTGTCTTAGGGAAACTTAGAAATCAGTAGACTTTACAGCATTTTAAATAAGTATCTAAATAGTCTTATTGAGAGTGGCAGACCCAAAAAGAAAGCCAGTGCTCGACAGAAAGACAATTGGTTAAAAACCCTTTTAATTAGTTACAATCCTAGAATTAAATCCATATAGTTCCTTTTACACCAAAAGAGATGTTTTCAGTGGACTGATAGATGCAATTTCACTTTAACATAAAAAGAAAAAAAAAAAACATATAATGGCAGAAATTAAAGAATGAAAATATTTATTAGACCAGAGATGGTGAGTTACTCAAGCATAAAGCACTTGAACCAGAGGCTTTTATCCCATTAGGTTGAGTCAAGCCATTATCACTTAAAGTGAATAAATGAAGGAACGAAAAATGCACTTTCTGTATGTCATCTGCAGACCAGAGGCTGAGAGAAGAGTATCCATTACACAAAAAGATTAAAACATTTCTGGTTAAAAAAAATAAATAAACAATAGTTCACCAAAAAGTTTTTTGAGGGCGGGGGCGGGGGGGGGAATCTGCCTTTCAGTATGAATGGCCATGTCTGCTTCCATTTGTTGTGAAGCTCAAAGACTAAACACTTTGCTTTCAGAATTTATTGCCTAGATGTTTTGTGGCTTTTCTTGAAGTCTCTCCTTAGCAACACTGTTCAGGCCATAAAGGAGTAGAATTAAGCTGTTTTATCCAAAAAAAAAAGAGAAAAAAGTAAGTTTCTGCTCCAATGGGTATGTGTTAAAAGGCAAAAAGAATAATAAGTGAATGAATGTTATGAATGAATGTTATAAAGAGGAGAGCTGTGCTAAAAGTAGATCCTTATCCATAGAAAAAAAAATGGAACTTTTTTTTTGAAATTGTAGAGATCTGTGTTATATGTATACACACACACACACTCAAACATCCACTCCCATGTATGGATGTTTGCTTTAAACATACGTATATTTGTATGTATGTTTTAAATATAAACTTATACCTCTGTCATGTAGAGACTCTGGCAAGTAGCTAAGCACCCACACAGCTGCTCGCTCACTCTCCCCCTCCTCTCTCAGTGGGATGAGGGAAAGAATAGGAACAGTGAAAGTGAAAAACCCTGTGGATTGAGATGAAGACAGTTCAAAAAGTGAAGGAAAGAGGGAAAAAAGGTGATGCAAAGACAATCACTCACCACCACAAGCAGATTGATGCCTAACAGGTCTCTGAGCAATGGCTACCTTGGAAGACAAGCACCCCTCACAGTTTTCGTTGCTGAGCACGTCATCGTCTGACAATATCTGTTTGTTTAAACTAAAAATATTTGGGAAATAAAGTGGAAGAAATACCTTTCCCTGAGTAGATGAAAAAGAAATGACATGAAATATTGATGTCATATTGAAAGACGACTGATGGGCTGGTCTTCATGTGTAAATCTTGTGACTAATCTTGTTGACTAACTTAGTAATGATCTTGAAACTCCTAAAGATTTGGGACAATCTTTCAGAAAGATGATTATGAGACCAAAAAAAACAAAAAACTCTC
>VXAL01013274.1:29827-50387 GCA_013399475.1 Chauna torquata | reverse complement strand
AGTTTTCAAAAAAATTATTAATAAACCAAAAAAAAAAAAAACTAGCTACTTTTAAGAAGGGTTTTATAAATTTCAGCAAAGACTGCATAACGTGGTAGTTTCAACAACTGGGGAATAGTAAATGATTAGAAGGCATCTTCCAGAACCCTGTTCTGAGCTATTACAAATAAATATGTTGGATAACATGTTAATTGCTGTGTAAATCAAAGGAACTGCTTACACCATATACGTAAACAAATTCTGCTGAAAGACAGCTTTTTTAATGAAAAGAAGGGTAAAACATTGTTCTTCCACAAATCTGCATTATTTTTTGCTCATTGAAGTTGAAACAGTGATCATTTCCTGCTGTTTAGCCTCTCACTGTACCAGCGTCACTAGAAGTTTCACTTCCTAACAGCATTCACTCATTTTTTTGCTCTTAAAACAGCAACCAGAGTGCTCACACTGCTTAATATAGTAAATGATTTTCTAGATTGTTTTGTTCTGGCTGCAAGCACAATTCTTTATCAGTGGCACATACAATATTATAACCATACAGGAAGACCTTCACATTGTAAACCAGCACCTAATTTAAGTCAGCTTGTTTTGCATCATTTTTACTAGAGTTTTTGTTCCTTAACTGAGAGATATCACTTTCTTAATGTGCTCATGTAATAATAATATCACTATTAGATGTGATGAAAGGGATATACTTCACTGCATGTAATTTAAAATTAAGAAGGTACAAAAATATATTTCTATAAGAGAAAAACCTAACTATTTAGATACAAGAAGCAGTGGTTATAAGTTCTGATTAAATATACTAATTCCCTGGAAAATGTCACAATTTATTTAAAATGAGTTCACTCAGAATTGTTGTTACTATTTGTGATTGGTAGAAGTTTATCAATCAAGTTTAAATAAATGCTTAGAGATGAAGTTGTCAGTTGTCTCAGATGGTCTACTTATTTGGTGCTTTACTGTCTGCAAAAGACACACAGGTATTAAGACTGATATAACCCTTCTCCTGTTCTGTTAGATATAAAGCACGGTGGCAACAGTATGGAGATTTTATTTGGTGAATGAAAAGGGATTTTCTCTGAATTAAATCTGTGCCAATATTTCCATTTATGAAGTTTTACCATGTAACCCTTTGCAATCACACATGCTTTTCAATATTGTTAGATTTTTTTTTTTTCCCCAAGTGCCAACTGAGAAGACAAGAGGAAATGGCCTCAAGTTATGCCAGGGGAGGTTTGGGTTGGATATTAGGAAAAATTTCTTCACTGAAAGGGTTGTGAAGTATTGGAACAGGCTGCCCAGGGAAGTAGTTGAGTCACCATCCCTGGAAGTCTTCAAAAAACATTTAGATGTGGAGCTTAGTGACGTGGTTTAATGGTGGTCTTGTCATTGCTAGGTGAAAGGTTGGACTGGATGATCTTGGAGGTCTTTTCCAGCCTAAATGATTCTATGACTCTATGATTTGCTTAAACAAAACAAAACAAAAAATCAAAAACAAAAGAGTTTATGAAGCAGCATCTGACCACATTTTGTATGATCTCATGTAAAATTTATGGAGGATTCTGCTGTATCACATGCTAGGTCACTTCAATCTGGCCAAATACCTTGAGTCTTTAGTGAAACATGAGATGGACAATAGTAGACACTTTTCAGGTCTTGACACTTTCACTTTTGAAGTTGCTTTTTATGATATGACTGTCTCCTAAATAAAAATATAATTTGTTGTTATTCTAGCTGACAGTACAAATGCAGCTATTGAGAAGGACCTAGTAGCACCCAGGGAGCAAAAGGTTTCTCAAACAACAATTAGTAGTGTAAAACAAACAAACAAACCAAACCTCTTTTTCTACTTTAAAAAAAAACTTTTTCTTGGACTTTAGCACAACATTTGATACCATTTGATACTGTTTCCCACAACATTCCCCCTGGAGAAACTGTCTGCTCATGGCTTGGATGGATACACTGTTCACTGGGTAAAAAACTGGCTGGATGGCCAGGCCCAAAGAGTTGTTGTGAACAGAGTTAAATGCGGTTGGCAGCCAGTCACAAGTGGTGTTCTTCAGGGCACAGTATTGGGAACAGGTTTTTTTAATACTTTTATCAATGATCTTGATGAGGTGATCAAATGCAGCCTTAGTAATTTTGCAGATGACATCAAGTTGGGCGGGAGTGTTGAACTGCTCGAGGGTAGGAGGGCTTTGCAGAAGGATCTGGATAGGCTAGGATAATGGACAGAATGCAGTCACATGACATTCAACAAGGGTAAGTACCGGGTCCTGCACTTGTGTCATAACAACCCCATGCAGAGGTACAGACTTGAGGAAGAGTGGCTGGAAAGCTGTCCAGCAGAAAATGACCTGGAAGTGCTGGTCAACTGCTGGCTGAACATGAGTCTACAGTGTGCCCAGGTGGCCAAGAAGGCCAACGGCATCCTGGCTTGTATCAGAAATAATGTGGCCAGCCAGACCAGGGAAGTGATTGTACGTCTGTACTCAGTGCCAAAGAGAGTGCACCTTGAATACAGTGCTCAGTTTTAGGCCCCTCACTATAACAAAGATACTGAATTGCTGGAACATGTTCAGAGAAGAGCAACAAAGCTGGTGAAGGGACTAGAAAACAAAACAGATGAGGAGCAGCTGAGGGAACTGGGGTTGTTCAGTCTGGAGAAGTGGAGGCTGAGGAAAGACCTCATCGTTCTCTACAACTACCTGAAAGGAGGTTGTAGTGAGGAGGGTGTCAGTCTCTTCTCAAGTGACAATTGAAAATGACCTCAAGTTGTGCCAGGGGAGGTTTAGATGGGGTATCAGGAAGAATTTCTTCACAGAAAGGGTGGTTAGGCATTAAAACAGGCTGTCCAGGGAAGTGGTAGAGCCCCCATCCCTGGAGGTATTAAAGAGACATGTGGATGTGGTGCTTAGGGACATGGTTTAGTGGTGGACTCGGCAGTGTTAGGTTGATGGTTGGACTGGATGATCCTAAGGGTCTTTTCTAACCTCAGTGATTCTATGATAAAATCTCCTATTATCTTGCTTGTATTATTTACTTTACAATTACTTCTTCATTACAGTCATTTATTTGAACAACTTGTGCTGTTGAGAGTCATGCAGACAAAACACACATTTCAGAAAACCTTTGATGACCATGGGGCTAATAATGGGAAAGGTAATGGATGTTTTCTTTGAGTTTTATATTTAATATTTATAATACACATATAAACAACATATCTCATTGTCAGGCAGTACTGAAAAGAGCATAAGCAATTTAACATAACTGACTGATCTCTATGTTAGTATAAGTTACCTCAGTAGGTTGAATGCAGTCAGATGTGAATTTACAGGGAATCTGGAGACTAAAAGTGAATGATTTTGTTGCTCTTTTAAGAGAAAGGAGGAACAATTTATTCCTGAAAGAAAAATGCCAATAAACACAATAAAATTGGAGTAGCAAGGATCTTGAGCTACAGATAAATTTGCAAAAGCAATATGCTACTGATTACTCAATAATTTACTGGAATGAACTGGAAAAAAAAAAAGACTTCTGATACAGAGAGAGGAGAGCAACAGACTGTTCTACATTTGATTTTCACAACAGGGAAGAACTCCAGTGTGTCAAAGGCAAGGTGAGTGACTGTGGTCATGGAATAAAATCATTCATAATTGTTAGAAAGGGAAAGAAGCACCACAAACATACAGTAGTAGCAGAATTGAAGAGCATGTTTATCAGTAAACACAAAAACTGTATATGAAACACTACAGGAATAAAATGTAAAGAAAAGGGTATTTGGGTAAATGACACTGCTTAAAAGAATAATTGCTATTAAGGGAACAAATACGGATTAGCTAAGAAAAGAAAGCAGAGAAATGCTGGAAGAGAAGAGTAGCTAATTCGTAATCTCTTAATTGACCAGAAACTCAACACCGAGTTATGTGAAACATGAAAATAAAGTTCATGTTATAAGCGGTGGCTATAAAAGAATTTCTATAATGTGTAGATGTAAAAACAGAAGGGACAAGATACATTGAGTGGAATCTGAGGTTGTTAAAGGAAAACATTCTAGAAGTACAGTTTTATAAGTGGAAGATGTAACTGGTCTCTTTAACAGGTATTAAAAGCTAAAAATGACCAATATGAAGTGTTCAATGTTATTTAGCATCAGTATTTATTTTAGAAGAATAATAAAAATATTGTGATTTTCTGACTAAAAATTAATGTTGCTGATATTTTTACACGTGTTTAACTTAGAATGAGAAAAATAATCAGGTAAAAATTTTGTACTAGGTAGATATCTTCAGTTTAGTAAGCATAAACAATTTTGTTTTAGTGTAGTGTGAGAGACCTGCCAAAAACAACTTAGAGCCATTTGTGTTTAAATGTAAAAAAACATAGAAGATGGTGAGATTACTGAATATATGCAAAGCATGAAAATACTTTCAAACTTAAACGAAGGTGAAGCAGGACCAAATAAAATGTAGAGCAGGGATTTGAATTTCCATATCTGGGAAAATAGTGAAAATAGAGTCTTCAGCAGATTATTTTTAATCAAATATTAAATAGGTATTGAATATAGACATGAAGAAAAGTATATATTCAAATAATGTAATTTACTTACCTAATTTACTAAGGTAATTTACTAATTTATGACATACACAGTTGAATACGGCATTTACATACACAATATAGGGAAACACAGTCTACATAAAGTTACAGAAAGGACAGTGGAGACCTCACTAAAATGTTCACAAAGAGTGTTTACAGGAGTCCGCATTCTAACTGGAAGGTTTTACTCAGTGGGTAACTTTGGACCTCTTTTGGGGCTCCTACTGTTTAATGTTCTCATTAATAACTTAATGCAGTACACAGTATCCTTATTCAAAGCTGGAGACAATAGTCTGGGAAAGGAGAAAGAGAAAGGGAAAGGAAAAAGTGAGGATTAAAAATATTTCAGAGAGTATTAGCATTAAAATAATTTGATCAATTAAGTGAAATGCCTGAACAAATATTATAATTTTCACTAAGGATTTGTGCAGAGTCCAGAGGTGCAGTTGACCAATAACAAGCTTCCTAAAACAAACAAAGCAAAACAGAAACAAACAAACAAGCAAAACCATCACCTAAGATCAGAGTAGGAGATAAGAGATCAGAATAAGACAGTCAAAGTATTCTGCCCAAAGATCTAAAGTGGAGTACGTACCAAATTTTCTGAACAACACTTCAACAGTGGTACAGACCAACTAAAAGAGAGTGGAAACTAGTTCAGCAAGTGTGAGTAGAGAGCAGGAAGCAAGATCTACTAAGAAACATATAGAACTGGTGTGACTTAGTTTTGAAAAGAGAAGGCTGAGGAGAGAAATGAAACATCTTCAGATATGATGAGGCATGCCAGAAGAGAAGGCAACAAATTTCTGGCTGTGTCTTTTTGAAACAAGACAAGAAATAATGATCTTAAACTGCAGGAAAGAACATTGTGTATAGAATTATGAGTGCTAGTTAAGAAGGAGTAGCTGTATTCACTACCTGTATTGAAGATACAATACCTTAACCTTTACAATTACCTTTAAAGAAGGTGTATATATTGTTGATCTAACTTCAGAACATGGAGAGTGAATTTCTGATGTGCTTCCACTCTGATCTCCTATAAAATGATAATGATATACGATTACAAATGCAAAAGTGGAGGTAAAAATATTCCTATTTAAAAGTGAGTAAGCACTTTGTCCTGGTAATAATTTATGTCAAATCAAATTCAAAAAATCGTGGAGCCGTGATGAAGTATGGATGGGTTAGAAGTCTATGGAGAGCATGAACTAATTTTTCTGTTAACTTGGATGAAGTATTAATACAGGAGTGTCATGGTTTTGGCTGGGACAGAGTTAATTTTCTTCATAGAGGCTCACAAAATGCTGTGTTTGGGATTTTTGAGGAAAATAGTAGTGATGTTTTTGGTTGTTGCAGAGCAGTGCTTACACAAAGCCAAGGACTATTTTGCTTCTTGTGCTGCCCTGTCAGCGAGGAGGCTGGGGGTGCACAAAGAGCTGGGAGGGGACACAGCCAGGACAGGTGATCCAGACTGACCAAAGAGATATTCCATACCATATGATGTCATGCTCAGCCATAAAAGCTGGGGTAAAGAAGGAGGAAGAGAGGGGACATTGGGAGTGATGGCGTTTGTCTTCCCAATAAACCATTACGCGTGATGAGCCCTGCTTTCCTGGAAGTGACCAAACACCTGCCTGCCCATGGGAAGTAGCGAAAGAATTCCTTGTTTTGCTTTGCTTGCGCACGTTGCTTTTGCTTTACCTAGTAAACTGTCTTTATCTCAACCCATGAGTTCTCACACTTTTGCCTTTCTGATTCTCTCCCCATCCCACCTGGGGAGAGTGAGCGAGTGGCTGTGTGGCACTTAGCTGCCTGCTGGGACTAAACCACAACAAGGAGTTAGTAAAGAAGTTTCTCCATGCTCTCTGTAGACTTCTAATCCAACTACCATCGTCCTATGTCATATGATTTTTACAGTAAAAACAAGTCTTCTATGAAGACAAGTTTACCTTATTTTTCTGTTCTATTTGTGAAACATTTTCAAATAGAGTTTTTTAAAAACTATTATTTTTATTACTATTGTTATATTTATATTTTTATTTAGAAAATATGAATACTTAATAAAATTCATTTAAAGTATTTTTTTCAGTGAATTCAATTTACAGTATCCAATCAAATCAGGACCTAAATCTTCAATTAAGTTCTGGCTTTAAAATCCATGGACCTTAAGTTTTGACAAATGGGATCGTTTTGGTTATTGCTACATAGAATCAAGTATTAAGGAGTAATAACCATCTAAAACAGGAAAGCTATAAAAAGATAGTTGTCTTTCAAGCAAACATTAGGCAATCTTCACAATATTTTCAGAAACTGAATATAATTAGATGAAATCATGTCCCTTTGTTGTGTCAGAAAGAAACATTACATGATTAGATATTCATCAGTTCACCTTGCTTCTAAATGCATGTGCTATATGAAGCTAAGTTTTGTTCTAATACTCTATTAAAACTGCTTTGGACCTAAAAGATTTGGAACAGCTTACTTCACCATTCAAATGTCGTTCAAGGCACTCCCTTTTTGCTTAAATTTTGTTAAATCTTTTGAATAGTCAGTATGTAGTTAATCTCATTTGTAGGAAATACTTACAGAACATAATCTATTTTTTTCAAACCCACATCCTAAACCTTGAAACCCTTCCTGACCTTCCTCCATCTGTAACTCTCTCCTTCTAGTTTCTTTGAAATACAGATATGCATACTTACACCTTAACAAAGAAAAGACAGATGAGTTTCTTTGATGGCCATTTAAATTTTGCCAGACTTGAGAATTTAGCCCTGTACAGTAATAGAACATTTGGTGTTTAATTCTTTTCCTGAATCTGATATTTGCAATGAATAAAATAAGTATTTGAACTCTACTTTTTGAAACACTAAATGAAGGTAAGCTCAATCTAAATACTTTGAGTATTATACTGTCAAATTTATTTTATTATTTAATCATTAAAAAAAAATGTGTATGTCGTCAGATCAGACGACCGAGTCATGACATACACCAATATGGTTAAATCATGCTCCTTTTATTACTCGAGTAGCGACATTCTTATACTTTTCATAGCATGGAGAAGCAACGCTGTAATTGGTGGCACGGCCCGTGCATGCGGCCAGCACGCGCTAATTCTACTACGCTGATTGGGTCTGCATTACCCAGCACGCGTGATGCAAAGCATTCTGATATTGGTACTTAGTTTTTTCTGCTGCTTTCTTCCCATACTGAAGGAGCTGATTTTGCAAATTGCAACAGTGCCTTAGTCCCTGTTTTTTACCTTCCAAGGTCAGTTCAGTAACATTCCCACGGAACCTCCCCGCATTCCTCCCTGTAGCTTGGGCTGCTCATTTTCAGCACATCATGGCCTCCCTGCTGTTTGAAAAGTCCTCAACATGTGTATATATACATATGTACACATAAGTAAAATCATGTAAAAATCATATGCGTATGCAATGTATTTAGATCCTATGTCTGTCTTTTTCTGGATACCTGATCCATGTATCCACCATTCTTATTTTTTTGTATTATTTCTCTTCTATCTATGAATTGTTTTTGCTTGCTTATATCTCTCTTCTTTAAGCAGTTCATCAAAGAATTTCTCTGTAATTGCATACTTTGTAAGAGAAAATATTTCCTCTTTAAATATATATAATCAGTATTATAGAACTCTTTGCTGTATATGTTGTTCCTTAACTGCTCCCAACAGAATTATTGCTGTCATGATGTATTTTCTTAACAAAACTACTCTCTTTTTTGTTGTATATATTTTATCATATTGCCTAGTATGAAAAGATTCCTTCTTTGCTGATGGCAAATAGCATACATTATACCTTGAATCTGAACAGTTTTGTTTTTTTTGTTTGTGTTTGTTTTTGTTTTTACAGTTTTAAACAATTCATCCTAAGTTTTACATTTTTATCAGGCTCTGTTGCTTGTTTCAGTAGGTCTCTCATCCAGATTAGATGAACAGAGGCAACAGCCTAGAACAGGTTGCCCAGAGAGGCATGGAGTTTCCCGCCTTGGAGATCTTCAAAAGCCGTGTGGACATGGTCTTGGACAACTTGCTCTCACGTGTCCCTGCTTGAGCAGGGAGGGGTTGACCAGATGACCTCCAGAAGTCCCTTCCAATCTCAACCATTCAGTGATTCTGTGATTCCGTGAACAGCATGTTGCAGATGCTAAATATATATGCAGAGATTATGTCTTTATTTCCTAGTACTGCGGTTATCTGGATCAATGCTGAAAACACACTTTAGAAACCTATCAAACCTATCACATACAGCTTCTTCACAGTGCACCTTGTATTTTTGCTTCCATGTTTTCTCTCTGAGCACACAAGGAAAAATCATTTTACATCTACTTTTCTCCAGAGAATCAGAATTAAGATCATTGTTTTAATTTAAACAAATACTTTATTTACCCCAAACTCTTTCATGTCGGATAGACTATGATGGTAAGTTTACTTATAGAACAGTCAGGATAATGAGGACTTGGCAATCAAAATTTAAGATAAGTTACATTAGCATGCAGCACGTCAGGTAAGGCTAGTGTCACATGCTGAGATTTAATTTTTAATCTAAGACATCTCAGAACCTTTATACTTGTTTCAAATTTGTATCTATCTTATATCTGGAGTGTCATTATCTAAATCTGAAAAGGAGGTGAAATTTCAAGCATCTCATTCAAGTCTTTTTTTTTCTGTTTTATGAATCAGATGTGTTCAAACATCCAAAAGGATATGAATAATGCTTTCCTAGGGAATACAAGATATTTTATTGTTCATCTAAATCTCTGTATTTCCTGTTAAATCAAAACTAATTCTTAAGAAAATACCAGTTGATTTCAAATCACTTGACAAAGCATAAATGTGTTTGCTTCTCCTATGTTGTGTCTCTGAAGAGGTAAAATTTAAATTAGATCAAATATAAAACAGATCTCAATAAAGATTTTGCTCAAGCAGCTAGTATGTCTAGGAGGATTTGCAAGTCATTGGAGCATGTAGTTTTATTCAGATAACTGGTAAAGACTCTAAACAAAGAAAAATATGAAAGGAGCCATAGGAAAGAATGTGATTTCAACACAGGTGAAGAAAGAAGCAACTGGAATCACTTTAGCTCCATTAACCATAGGACTGCAGCCTCTCAAAATAAAGTTGTAGAGATGCCCAAGATGACTGCATGAAAGCAAGCATGAATCAATATGAGCTATTTCATATTCCCATATTCCTGTGTTGATGTGTCCCTAAGCCTTCATTATATGTGATTCCTTTTCCCAGTTCTACAAGAAAACAAAAGAGCAAAGGAACCATAAAATTCTTTATAAAATTTCAATGTTTTTTCCAGCACACTGACAAAAATATAACTCTTTTCCACCCTCAGTCCCAAAATGCTATGGGTCGGTACTAGCTATGTGGCCATGATAGCCCAATTATATTACGCAATACTCTATGAAGAAGATTTTCTTTGTTGTTTCTAAAATTCTTTTAAGTTAAAGGTTAAACCTCAGAGATTAGGAAATCAGAAAAGAATAAATGTGTACTTTTCAGTGGGTTCAATATTGTTATGGTAGTAGTTATTGCACTATGTATGCTTTTCTTTCTTTTTGATGTTATACTTTTCATAACTGAAATAAATTATTATCAGTCAGAGCTTTAGAGGCTAGGAGATTACCTTTATTAAAGGGGCAGGGGGTACAGACTTTGCTGGAGCTTGCTTCTTTTGTTTTAAAATGTCACCTGCTGTTTTTAAGTTACAGTTTCACAAATGCACTACATTGTGTGCTCTCTGGTCAAACAAATTGAAAGGACTACAGGTTGCCATAGAGACAACATCAGGGCAAGTCAGTGATACTGTTAAAAGAAAGCAATGGCTGCAAAATCAGCCAGTGCTTGAATCACAAAAGCAGAGGAAATGCTGAAGAATCCGTTCACTTTAGAAAGGGCAAGTGTTTAAGTGTTAGTCATTAAGCTGCTCATCAGAGATTCATACTGTGGCAAATAGGTCCCTTCAGACTCTCTTACAAAGCTTCCAAGCACAGGCCAAAATTTATTTATAAAGTACACAGAGGTCTAGACTGAAAAGAAAGAAATGCATTCTGAGGTATTGACTCTGCGTGGTGGAGCCAGTTAATCAACGGATGAAAAGAAAGCTTACAGTCTCCAAAGTGATGACTGAAAACACTTAAGAATGGGCATAAAAAGAAAAGGAATCATGAGATTGATGCAACTGAACAGGAGAATAAAAACGAATACACTGATACAATATGGTGAGGTGAGAAGATGCAGTAAGACTGATGACAAAATATTTAACAGTATTCCTGCTTCAGAAGAGATTGGGGAGAAATGATGGAGAAGTCTTCTCCATACGAATATATCCTATTGATAAGTAAATCAGAAGTCAAGTAAAACAAACCTAGTATGGGAAAACAACTGAAGAAAAAGGGAAGGGGATGGGGAAAGAGAAGGAAAAAGAGGAAGGGGGAAGAGGAAGGGGAAAGGGGAGAAGTGAGAATGACTTTTTCTATTGTTAGTAGTCTTCAAGAGAAAGCATCATTGAATCATTAGAATTATTGACTATTTCTCAGCTTCTTTTTCAAGTATGAGTTGATCTGCTCTCACTGTAACCTGTGCTAATATTAATTACTAAAGATAGAAGAAGGATCAGCACAATGCAGAAGACCTGAGACTGTGTTCAGTGAAGTATTGCTAATGATTCTCAAAATAAGCTTTAAAAATGTTCATGTCAATTTTATTTGACTGAACACATGGGCACTTAGATCTTGGAATACTGCTGAGAGCTGTACATAAGTTTCTTTTTAGGTCATTATATAACCTTTAAAGTTTCTTCCATGTTAAAATCTGAATAAATCATTTATTAAGTATAAACTTGCTACCTTGAGGCTATTCCCCAACAAACAAGTGTTCTGTGATGTCAGAAACTGTGAAGATGTATCAGGCTCTGTATGTGCTAAGTGTGCACTCATGGTGATACTCTGACATTCTCACTTGCCTTTCTTTTTGGCTTTAATGTACCCAGAGTCCATGGTGGTTTTTGATGTTCTTTGGACAAGATATGATTACTCCTGACATGAAAATGTTTTCTGTTTGTTATTCTTCAAAGGGATTACTCTTACATAAAATGAAGTAATAAACTGCTGTAGTGAAGATGAAGGCTAGCAGTGACTAAATGACTACATTGATACCACCTCTTGGAATTTTCCTAAATTATTGTTTTAAAATATATACCCACTTACTTCACGCACTTTTAAAATCATTGGAATTTCTACTTAGATGGTAGAAGACACATGAAAGAAAGGATTGAGCTCCTATTTGGGTAATAATTTATCTGAATTTATTTATGGTTCCAGAATACCTTTAAAGATTTCTGGCTACATAGTAAAATATTTTCTGTTCCATCAACACTGCTTCAAAAATTTAGATGTATTTCCTCACTGCTGCTGATAAACAATAAAAGTGGTAAGAAACAGGCTGGTCTGGCACCTACTAAGATCAAAGGATTGTAAAATTGCATAGGATTCATTATGTTAGTTAAGCAATTATCTTCTTTCAGCATTAAAATTATTTTATAATGCTTTAAATGCTTAAGCTACATTTATGACTGTCAAGATTGGAAACATCATCAGTGCCAGACATTTAAATTTTCACTTTAACCATCAAAAAACATCCTTGAATCCTTGAATTTAGAACATGGAACAACTATATGTCTCAATTTTGTTTGGTCTGTTTTTAACAGCAGTAACTTAATTTCTACAATAGATCATATAGAATTTTTTGCATGTTTTTTGGTTGGTTGGTTTTCAGAAATGTCTAGCTTTTCTGACTCTTTTTGTCCCATACCAAAATTTTGATGTAACTGAAGTCCATAAAGTACATGCCGCATAATCCACAAAGCTTGACATAAGGCTCCACTCTTGGGATAACAATCAAAGAGAAGATCAGAGAAGAGGGACAGAAACTGTTCTTTTCTGTCACAGACCTAGATAGTACCTTGCTTGGGTATAAATCAGTGATAAATGTCACAAATGACTGAGATTCTACTGAAGACTACTAGAGAATCTCCTATCTAAATGCGTCTCATTACAAAGTCTCCTTTCTCTTGCTTGTTATATGTAACATGGGACTCANTTTATCTGAATTTATTTATGGTTCCAGAATACCTTTAAAGATTTCTGGCTACATAGTAAAATATTTTCTGTTCCATCAACACTGCTTCAAAAATTTAGATGTATTTCCTCACTGCTGCTGATAAACAATAAAAGTGGTAAGAAACAGGCTGGTCTGGCACCTACTAAGATCAAAGGATTGTAAAATTGCATAGGATTCATTATGTTAGTTAAGCAATTATCTTCTTTCAGCATTAAAATTATTTTATAATGCTTTAAATGCTTAAGCTACATTTATGACTGTCAAGATTGGAAACATCATCAGTGCCAGACATTTAAATTTTCACTTTAACCATCAAAAAACATCCTTGAATCCTTGAATTTAGAACATGGAACAACTATATGTCTCAATTTTGTTTGGTCTGTTTTTAACAGCAGTAACTTAATTTCTACAATAGATCATATAGAATTTTTTGCATGTTTTTTGGTTGGTTGGTTTTCAGAAATGTCTAGCTTTTCTGACTCTTTTTGTCCCATACCAAAATTTTGATGTAACTGAAGTCCATAAAGTACATGCCGCATAATCCACAAAGCTTGACATAAGGCTCCACTCTTGGGATAACAATCAAAGAGAAGATCAGAGAAGAGGGACAGAAACTGTTCTTTTCTGTCACAGACCTAGATAGTACCTTGCTTGGGTATAAATCAGTGATAAATGTCACAAATGACTGAGATTCTACTGAAGACTACTAGAGAATCTCCTATCTAAATGCGTCTCATTACAAAGTCTCCTTTCTCTTGCTTGTTATATGTAACATGGGACTCAGGAATGTTCCACATCCCCTAAGTCTGACTGTGAACCCTGGTTGTACCAGATGTCATCTGAGTGAAGACTACCCCCTTCTGGGATGGAAATCCCGGCCCATGAACTGAAAGCAGTTACCACGTTTGTTTGTTTGTTTGTTTAACTCCATAATTTAGGCATAATCTATGAGGGATCTTACATCGTTGGTTGTATATATTTGACTTCTTACATATGCCCTGTCTGGGTTGGGCGCCAGTCCCTGAGTATGAAGTCTGTTCAACATTGAAATAATATGTGTCTATGCGTTAAGCATAGGGAGACCTGCTTCTTTTAAAGTCCTATTACTATAAAGTCTGTTAAACTATTTTCTTTAAAGTAAATTTAAATATACCTCTACAACCTGTAAGTTAGTTTAAAACCATCGTCCCTTGTCCTATCACTACACACCCTGGTAAAGAGTCTCTCCTCATCATTCTTTTAACCCCCCTTTAAGTATTGGAAGGCCACAGTGGCTTTCCAGAGCTTTCTCTTCTCTAGGCTAAACTACCCTGATTCTCTCAGCCTCTCTTCACAGGAGAAGTATTCCAGCCCCGTGATTATTTTCATGGCCCTCCTGTGGACCTGTGTAACAGTTTCACATCTCTTGTGCTGGGACCCAAGAGCTGAAGGCAGTACTCCAGGTGGGGTCTAATAAGAGCAGAATACAGGGGAAGAACTGCTCCCTCGACCTTTTGGCCACGCTTCTTTTGGTGCAGCCCAGAATACAATTAGCTTTCTGGGCTGCGGGGACACACTTCTGGGTCATGTCAAGTTTTTCATCCCCCAGTACCCCCAAGTCCTTCTCCACAGGGCTGCTCTCAATCCATTCATCATCCAGTCCATACCGGTGTTTGGGATTGCCCCGACCCCGGTGCAGGACTTTGGACCTGGCCTTGTTGAATATCGTGAAGTTTGCATGGGCCCACTTCTTCAGCCTGGATGGCATCCCTTCTCTCCAAAGTATCAACTGCACCACTCGGCTTGGTGTCATCCACAGACTTGCTGAGGGTGCACTCAATCTTACAGTCCATATCACCAATGGAGGTATTAAACAGTACTGTTTCCAGTACAGACCCCTGAGGGACATCACTCATCACTGGTCTCCACCTGGACAAAGAACCATTGACTGCAACTCTTTGGATGTGACCATCCAGCCAATGCCTTTTCCACTGACCAGTCCATCCTTCAAATCCATATCTCGCCAATTTACAGACAAGGATGTTGTGTGGCACCAAGGGCTTTGCATGAGTAAAGGTAGATGACGTCAATTGCTCCTCTCTTGTCTACAAATGCTGTTACTCTGTTGTAGAAGGCCACCAAGATAGTCAGGTATGATCTGTCTTTCATGAAGCCATGTTGGCTGTCTCCAGTCACCTCCCTGCTCTTCCATATGCCTTAACATGGTTTCCAGGAGGATCTGCTCCATTATCTTAGCAGTCACAGAGGTGAGGTTGATTGATCTGTAATTTGCCGGGTCCTCTTTTTTACCCATTAAAAAAACGGGTGTTATATTTCCCCTTTTCCAGTCACTGGGGACTTTACCTCACTACCACAACTTTTCAAACATGATGGATAGTAAAATATGTATAAACCTTATTGAAAATACGTATTTTTTTTATTCTGTCATGTGGAGAAGCTTATAGTTTTTAGCCTTTGAGGGAAGAAGGAAAAGAAAAAAAGAAAAAGAAAAAAACACACAATAAACATCTGTGTGGCAGAAATATCTCTTCATTACGATTTCTACTTCAGAGGAAGCATTCCTTTAAATGATGTCTTTGGTCAGGTCCATAATTAGCTATACTTTGAAAGTTTCTGAAAATAAAGACCATATTATCCAATAAAACAACTTAAATCATTAAACCAGAATGTAATAATTCAGTATATTGCTAATGCATAATCCTAAATGAAAGCATCTGTTTCCACTTCAGTTAAAATTAAATGTTTAGAATTAATTTGTTAAAAGTAGGTAGTAGTCTAAGTGTCTCATCATCAAGAATTTGATTGATACTTCTTTATAACACTAATATTAAAAGACTCATTTGCAATTCCTGTGGTGATCTCATTTATTATTATGGTACTTCATTAAAACACCTTCATTTAATGTACAATTTTAAAAGTGTTCTAAAAAGCTTCCATGGAGTAATATATATTTGTAATTTTGCACCATTATTTAATAATGCAGCTCGATAATACTGGTACTACTCTCTGATTATCTTCAGATTCTGCTCAAACTATAAAGTAGTGTTGATTATGCACCAGATTCTTATANATATATATATATATATGTTAGCTAAGGATTGAGCCATATAATTGCATCAGTCTGGATACTTTTTTTATCCCATTCAGTGAGAATGAAACAATTAAAAGATTATTGGAAATGAAAACAAACAAACAAACAAATAAGTGGGTTATTGAAATGTATGCTTTCACTCCACAGTCTAGGTGTGGCATTGTAAGAAGGAAGACAAGGAATGTGTCTGTTGTAGGCCAGGGTCAGTAGATAAAAAAGATTGTATGCTAAATCTCATAGTTGTAGGTTACATATTGCTGCATACAAACTAAAACTAGATTTTAAGGGCAGAGTACAAGACCAGGCACAAGCAATAGTGGTAACTGTCCTTTTAATGATAACATAGCAACACTTACATACATAGTGCTGCAATACAAAGTTTACAGGTGATCACTTCTGCCCATGTGTAAAATAATCTGCCAACTTCATTCTAAAGAAAAGGGAGAAACTGCACATCTCTGCATGGTGAGCTACAGTCTTACATTCCACAACCTAAGGCAGCTCCACCTGTGTTGTCAAGTTACTGTCAACTTTGTGGCTACTCTATACAGTACAAAAATGTGATCCTTATACAAAGTTAACTGTCTTTCCACTGAAGACTCCTGCTTTCTTTAATTTGATAACATATTCATTCTGTTAACGTATATTTCATCTGATAGCCTGTTCATTTCTGAATCATATTTTTTTCTAGCTAGCTTGTTTATCTGTGGTCTGCATAAATTATCAGTCTCTTAAATCATGATGCAAAACGGTGTACTGATGTTTTTCTAAGTGTGGTTCAATACAGTCTTAGCAAGTTTTTGGCTATATTCTTACTTTACATTCTTACTTTAACATTTTCAAATTTCTCAGGAGGCCTTGAAGGTCAGATTACATGCTAAAAAAGAAAAGAATATACATATTTTTATATATACATACGTAAGTATGTAGTTGTACGTGTATAACATCTTTCTAATTATTTCTTATTTACACCTTAATATCTACCTAATTAGAGTAATGTTAATGGTAGTTAGCAAACTGTTTACTTAAGCCCATTTGACTCTCTTCAGGCTACAGTAATACTCTTGAACACCCTTTGTTTAAACATGTCAGAATGTATTATTTATTTTCACACCTACCGCATTCTTATTAATCCACAATTTGTGGAGCATTATACAATGCTAAAGATTTTAGCATTGCACTCAAACCACATAGAAATGAAGGCTAATATAATGTCTGTCAGGCCTAGGTTGCTTCTAACCTTTTTGTGCCGGACCAAAGTTACAATAACCTATTCTGATACCCAATTTAGGGCTTTGAAATACCTTGATTATCTAAACAATTCAGTTGAGAGTGTGGCATCAAGAAGAGTTTTATTAAAAGAACTGAAGAGATGATGATTCGCAGAATGTGAAAAAAGATGGAAGAAACTGAATCTTAACGTAATATAAGATTCTGAAAATGAGGACTGAGGGAGGGCAAGATGAATTCTTTACAAAAGTTACTTCCCCTGCCCAGTGTTGTAGTTGCATAAATGTTCCTCTGACTGCATCCTGGCCTATCTGCTACATTTTTCTTTGTAGTTGTGACAGGAGAAGTAGGACTCTGGGATAGATCTGAAGCTTTGACTCATCCCAGAGAAATCTCACCTTTGAGAAAACCTGTGGAGCAAAAAGCATCTGGTCCCAGGATGGCAGAGACACAAAAAAGAGAATTTTAGGCACTACCTTGAAGCAAAGTTCGCACTTGTAAAAGAATATCCACTGTTCCAGTCTATCTGTGCATAAAGGCAACAGTAACCTTTCTGTTGTTGATATTCATAAAGCTACTTTTGTTAACGTTATTGTAAAACACTTTCACTACTTTTAACAAAACATCTGATTTTGGATTACAATTCTGAAAAAAAGAACACATCTGAAAACTAACCAAAAAATTTCACTCATACTCTGTGTACTAAGCTGAGGAGCTAGAATAAAGTCCATAATGCCTCCTTTTTTAAAAAATCTGAATTATTTGAATCATCAGAGACCAGATTTATTTTTATTTTTATTTTTAATTTTTGTTATTTTGACACACTCCTTTTGAAGCTGGTATGATTCCTCAACTGCTTTATTTTCTTTCATATATTTTTTATTCCTTTAATTTCTTGGCAAAAGCACTCCATTAACTTTTTTTCAGGGTTGTTATGTTTCAAGAATCTAAAGCATTTGCTGCTGTGTTGAACCTGCCATAGATACAATTTCTCCTGGAAGGAAGAAACTGATCATTGGATCATTGGATCTGTGACGCATTTAGATCTGAACAAACACTCTATGTAGGAGTTCAATGAAAGAGATGAGTTTTTATGTCAATAATCCATGCATGGAGAGCTTACAATGTTTACTACATACATTTCACATTGACATTTACGCTCCAAGCCAACTCCAGCAGTAATCATTTGTCTTTGGATTAGTTTGTAGGCTTAGTGAGTGTTGGATCATCTGAACTAAAACTTTGCTTTTGTTTGAATACATAGGTACTTGCTTCTTCTTTATAACTGCATAAATGCTTTTCTTGGACCCAAATTTCCTATGTAAATGTTGCAATGAGTAAAAATTCACTTCCATTAATATCTGCCTTTGTGGAAACCTCATTTCCAGTCTCTGCCTTTGTGGAAACCTCATTTCCAGTCAACTCATTCAATACAATATCTGCTGAAAGCCATTAGAAATGGTGCATAAAAATAACCAAGCAAACTGAAAATTTCATTTCAGTAAATGTTTGTCTAACATTTTTTTTCAGGCATTCAAAGCCTCACTTCATCTCACAAAGACCAAATTTATCTTTCCAAAATGGTACAAAAACATCAGTGGTGCTCATTGATTGGCTCATATACTGACTTTGGAAAGTCTGCTTTCTCACACTTGTTCCATAGCGTTCCAGAGCCCTCACTTTTACACATAGAATATTCCTTTTTTAAACAAACAAACAAGCAAACTTTGTACTGTTTTACCCTCCAGTGAAACTGTGCAAGAGTTAGTACAGCTTTATTTCCTCATGTAGTACTAAGTGAAAGTTAATCTTTAGTCTTTTAAGAGATTTGATTTGCCTGATAGAAAAATCAGTGTCATAGTTTTAAACATATGGGTTTACCACAGAACTGAAGAGGCTTGACTCTTCCTCTTACCACTGCCTTCTGTGTTCGTGGTCCAGGTAGATTCTATGTATTCATGGATGATGTGGGAATGGGACCATTCATCTACAGTTTTTGGATTCTACACATCTCTGTTGGGACAGGAACTCCAGCTGTCTGCCTGCTGCCCAGAAAGACCAAAGAGTCAGTGCACAAGTGCCACTCACTCCTGTTTGGTGACTCTGAACTAGCCAGAACATACTCTGCACACACTGACCAGATGCTCCATTATTCAGTTGTCAGATTGCAGTGGACATCAATGGTAGATAGCAGGTGCTACAGCTCTGTTCACAACAAATACAAGTGCCACAGTACTGTGTAGAGTATACTGCTGAACTTACCGTAGATGGAGCCATGCCACTCTGCAGCTTCCCGCTTTACTTTTGGGATGATTAAGGGCCAAAATAATGCCCATCTACCACAGGTAACTCATTCTGTCTCAGTGTCCGTGATACTTACTGTCTTCAATCTGTTCAAATTTGCAACATTGCAAAGGGCTATAAAACCACTGCCTTTACACAGGGAGAGAACAGTGTTCCTGATAAAAACTGAGTGAAATTTAGGCAAAATTCAAGCAAATCTGAAATTCTGCTCCTCAAAATCTGACCAGCTGCCATCTGTTTTGCAAGGCTTCTGAACTTAGTTATGTCTCTTTTAATATTGCTTGCTTTCTGTCACTGACAATAATGTAGATTTGTCTCAGACTACACAGGGCTCAGGACTTAACAGATACGCCTATATGCAAAAAAGGTTTAGAAATTAGTCATATTTACAGCTATATTTCCTCAGCTGATATTTTCACTGAATTATATTTCTCACCAAAATTATAGAATCATAGAATATCTTGAGTTGGAGGGGACCCACAAAGATCATCGAGTCCAACTCCTGGCTCCACACAGGACCACCCAAAAATCAAACTAACATGTCTGAGACCACTTCCCTGGAGAGCATGTTCCAGCACCTGATTGCCCTCTCGGTGAAAAACCTTTACCTAACATTCAGCCTGAACCTCCACTGAAACAGCTTTATACCATTTCCTCGGGTCCTGTCACTGGTCACCAGAGAGAAGAGACCAGTGCCTCCCCTTCCACTCCCCCTCATGAAGAAACTGCAGGCCACCATGAGGCCTCCCCTCAGTCTCCTTTTTACTAGGCTGAACAAACCAAGTGACCTCAGCTGCTCCTCATATGTCTTACCCTCTACACCCTTCACCATCTTTGTTGCCCTCCTTTGGACACTCTCTAAGAGTTGCATGTCCTTCTTATATTGTGATGTTATATAATGCTGACACACCTGCCAATTTCTTCTAAATCACAGAGAAAGAGATGAGAAAATAGTGAATATGTTATCAAGCAAGCAATGTATACAGTAAAATTGTAGTGTAATACAATGCAGTAGCAGTGTGAACATTCATCAAGCATTCAGCTGCGGTCCTGTTGATGACAGTTATAATGATCCCTCTCCCTTCTCTGACGTGATGCTTCATCCCCCTTACTCTATATATGTAGGCTATACTGAGGAGCAGGACACTCTTCATCCCTCCTGCTGAAACCAGTTTCCATTAGTAAAAAAA
>VXAL01013274.1:19165-29812 GCA_013399475.1 Chauna torquata | reverse complement strand
AAAAAACAAAAAAAAAGTTGGTGAAAGAATAAGAAGAGAAAGAAAAATAAGCTTTAGCATGAATCTCTTCACTAGAAATTTTCTTACTTCTTTGGATCAGAGGCATTGAGCTTGTTCATTAGATCCTTTATACATTTTATGTAAGTTAGTACATTCAAAAAAAAAAGTCTTGGAGAAGGAAATAGGACCAGGACTCATTCTTTCAATGCAAGTGCTGTCAGTAGTAGGCTATGCTTTAATGCCATCCATGCTTGTCTTTTAGAGTATTGACGTATTGACATTTCAATTATTTACATAGATGTTAAAAATTTGACGGGAAGTGTTAGGGATGTCAAACATATCCACTACAAAGACTGCACCTCAGAGAATCAGCTGGAAAATTTCTGTCTCCTTTAAAAAAAAGTTAAAAAAAAATAGAAAAATAAAAAAAATTCTCATCAGCTAAGACATTAATTGCATTGATGCATTTTTTTTTTCTGCTACTCTGGAAATTTTTTTTGCTTTATTTATCAAAATCCATAACTTTAAACACTTTTTTATTGTTCTATGTTATTTGCAATTTTTATATAATTGGGAGGATAGTCATTCCATGTTGCACCATTTATTTAAGTCTTCACAAAAACCTGTTAAGGGATTTTGGAACTAATATTAAACTAAGGCAACTGCCTTAGTTTAGGTCTAGTATGAATTGTAATTCTTAGTGTAATTTAATTTAAAACACAAAACAAAACAAAAACAAACAAACAAACAACAACAACAACAAAACTACACAGGGCAGAATGAAACAGAGTAGTTCCCACTGCATCACTTCAGATCTCACTGGCTACATACAAAGAACCTAACTTGAATTTATTGACCAGAATTAATTATAATAGGTATAAAGCTAGGTCAGATTTTTTGACTTTTCATTTTGTAGTTCTCTATATCAAAGAATCTAGTCCCTCTGAAACTAGAGGGAAAAAATAATGCTTTACAGAATGCAAATGCTAATAGATTTCCAAGTACATGGTGTTTTAGGTATCTGCCAAAACATTAAGGTGTTAGTAGCAATATAGTTTAGAGACATGCAAAACAAAAAGCTGAATAACCAGCCGTGTCTTTATTCTGCCAGAGGAGTCAATTATTCAACAAAGAGCACATCAGAGAAACTTAATTTTAGAAACTCAGGTATTCTAACTGTGACATCTGAAGATCTGAGAGATTATAGATGGCTTTCAGTTCAGAGCACAGAATACAGAACACAAACCTACTAATTAGTTGACTTCAGATTCACTATAACAATGCCACAAGTAATCTTTTTATATAACAAGTAATTCACAGACATGGAAGAAAGAAAGTATTTAAAGAAAAATTAAACTTCACATTTGACATTGCAATAAAAATTTCAAAAATGACTTACTAAAGCATAGAGGTATAAAAATTGAAAACAAAGTTTTTTGAAGGTTCCACAGGTTTGAGCTCACACTGGCAGGAACATAATAACCTTTGTATAGTTAATATATTGTCAACAAAAAATATGTGACAGAGGGAAAGCTGGAGAACATCTAAAAATAAGCAGTAGTTAAGTAATATACAGAAATTGCTTTGGACTGATTTTAATGCAAGAAGTCAACAAAAGACCTTTTGTAATACCTTAAGGCACAAAAATCCTCACCCAAATTATAAAAACATATAATTAATAATAATAAAATATCTTGCAACACAACCACTTTTTTTTTTCCCAAAAAACTTTGTGGCAAAAGATATATTCTGATATTTTCGCTTATGAAGTACAGTGTAGAATTTGAGAACAGTGAGCGGGGAAGAATAAACAACAAAATAATTTATTAGAAACCTCCACCTGGCAGCCTGGTTTAGTTCTCCATTTCCCTGGGAGGTTCCAAGGATGAAAAACCTGAAATGAACTCCTATTGGTTCTCTTATTCATGCATTATTATGTGGTAAGCAGAACAACTTCTAGTATATTTTCTTCATCATCATCAATGTAATGATGTTCAGTTTCTTTCATTTTTATCTTCAAAATAAAATCAGAAATTATTAAGCTGGACACAGTGTATGATTTATTCAAGATACAATTCTGCCTATTAAAGTTCTGTGATTATATTTATATGACAAAGCAGAAAACCAGATTACATTTAGCAAGCCTGTAATTTTGATATCTTCCCTAACCTTAGATAGCAAAACCTTGTTTTGTGATTATAAGTGAAATTTTAGCCATTAAAAAATAAGCAACAAAACAAAAGAGAGAAGGGGGGACGGGATGGGACAACAACAACAAAAACACACAAAAATCGATCTACTGTCAGAAATAATCTCTTTGTCTCATTCTTCCAGAAATCTGTACCTCTTTCTTTGCTCCCGTTTGGCTGTTGAGGTATTTTACTCCTTGACTAGTTTTCAAAATCATCAGAATTAAGGTGACAGATTGAACAGTTAGATGAGAAAAACTGAAATAATCTTCAGTGTTAAACTAAATGATATAATGCAAAAAAGCAGGTTAGCTACATCTCTGAGATAAAAAGTAGTAGTTATGGAAAATGTTATTGTAGATACTAGACTAGGCAAAGGAGGAGTGTTTAAATTGATAAGGAGATAATTAACATGAGCTTGAAAGATCTGAATGCAAGATATAATAATAATAATAATAATAATAATAATAATAATAATAAAAGTACTCTTCGTGGTAGTAGTGTGGCCATGACAGATTGAATAATGGAATTCAATGAACATTAGACTCCTGTTTTTTTTGTTTTTTTTTTTTTTTCAATCATGAGTTTCCTAAACCTAATATCAATGATACTGGTACATAGGAAGATACAATATAACCCTAATTTCACAGAAAAAGAATACCTGGAATAGAAGCACATGTATGGTTGAGGCAGTTTCAGCTCTATTAAACTACACAGGCAGGAAATGTTATATTCATATTAGAATACATGCAATATTAGAGGATGGGGTTTTGCCATTGCTCAAATCATTTTAAAAGGAATTATGACTCTGCCTTTCAGATGTTGTTAATTTTTGTGGAAACTTGAACTTATTACAGTTCTCGCTACCATGGTAGCAAGAGTTATAACTGTTCCCCTTGCTGGCCTGGCCAGATTAGAATATGAATGGCTAGAATCGGTCTGCTTAGATGCTGCTCCTAATCTTTAGATATTTTCCTCAACCTCTGCTTAAAGGTTGTCATGTTGCTATATGAGACATTAAATCACATAAGCTGGAAATAGAGGAGAGGAGAGGAAAGTGTTTACAAACTTTTTCAATCTTTACTGTGGTGACTCAGTCTACGCTGAGGGTGAGGGGGCGGGATGGGTGTTGTCTGACTTTGTTTTAGTTTCAGAAATGCTATTAGGAGAATTAGGAAGCAGATTTTGGACACTAGGATGACAGTTTATGCAACACTTTTGCAAGTCTGACAGATATGTGCGAAACAAAATGTTTTAGGATTAATGAGGTTAATGCTGTAGATTATGTAAAATTCACAATAGTGGTAAGTTCTCTTGGACCACATACATTTTTCAATGCTGAACATTTCCCGAATACTGTTCAATACTGAACATCTGTAGATAAGATGACAAGCACAAGTAAGTAGAGTTACTGTATGGCTGTGAAAGGCAGACAAGAAAAAGACATTAATTTCTTTCAAGGCTTGAATTTCAAATGAATGTGTAACATAAAACTTTGAATCATTTCTTCAGTATTTTTATGGTATCCGTTGATATTTTGAGAAATGCTAATTTATGTGATTCAGTAAATTAGTATATTTGGTGTTTTATTTAGATTTTATTTAGATTCCTTGGATGTAGCCAGTGAGATCTGACATGATGCAGTGGAAACTATTCTGTTTCATTCTGCCCTGTTGTTGCGGTTTAATCCAGCAGGCAGCTAAGCACCACACAACTATTCGCTCACTCTCCCCCACCCCAACCCAGTGGGATGGGGGAGAGAATCATAAAAAAAAGTAAAAAGCTCATAGGTTGAGATAAAGACAGTTTAATAGGACAGAAAAGAAAGGGAAAATAATGATAATAATAATAATGATAATATACAAAGCAAGTGTACACACTGCAATGCACAATGCAATTGCTCACCACCCGCTGACCGATGCCCAGCCTGTTCCCGAGCAGTGGCCCTGCCTTTCTCCTGGCCAGCCCCCCCAGTTTTATTGTTCAGCATGACGTCATATGGTATGGGACACCCCTTTGGTCCATTTGGGTCAGCTGTCCTGGTCCTGTCCCCTCCCATCTTCTTGTGCACCCCCAGCCTCCTCACTGGTGGGCAATTAGAGGAGTTGAAAAGTCCTTGGCTCTATGTAAACACTGCTCTGCAGCAACTGAAAACATCACTATTATCTTCATCAAAAAATCCAAAACACAACATTGTGTGAACCTCTATGAAGAGAATTTAACTCTATCCCAGCCAAAACCATGACATCTGTGTTAGATTTTTTTATTTGTTTTTGTGTGTGTGTTTTAAATTATGAAAAAAACAAACAAACAAACAAACAAAAACCACCACCACCAAAAAACAGTATTATCACTTCAATATTTGATCTTTTTCTTCAAAAAAAAAAAAAAGGCAATAACAAAAAAAATTGTTATTTTGAGATCAGAAGAGCAACAAAGACAGCACCACTAATATCACTACTTGTTAATGAATAAAACAAAAAAAGGTAAAATCCTCTACAATAAGAACATCCAGAGTAGCAAACTTCCTTAGACCTTTTTTCATACATTCACAGAGAAATATGTTTTTCATGAATATCTCTGACCAAGATGGACATTTACATTTTTGACCATATTAGAAACTCAGACATAGTTTTTCTTTGATCAAATATGTAAGAAAATAAACACTTATTTTATCTAGTTGGTAAATAATAGTGTTTAATCTGAATTGTCTTAGTTATTTACAAGCATAAAAAAAAAATCAGATTTTTGATTTGCAGCTTTCAACCTATTCATCCTTCTTGTATTATATAGCTACCCAAATAAGATTTTTTTAAAAAACTTTTCTTCTATTAGATATTTGACAGAAAATTTGTTTTTCTTTTTCAGAATGTTTATCTTTTGGACAGAGTACAAGATTACTACACAGCACTTACGTTACACAACTTATATGCATACATTAAATAAAACTGAATTAAACTTGAAAGAACTTCGGAAATATTTTTTGGCCAAGTTTTGAGTGTGACTTTACAGTTCTCTTCTGAACTGCAATTTTTGAGAATTACTTTCTGGGTGTCTCTTACAAGAAAAGCTCAAGTTTTCTGTTTAGCCAACAAGAGGCTGCTTCCAGCTCCAAGGATGTGATTTCCCTCTGTCAGGCAGATGTGTAAATCCCATTTTGGTCTTCCGTTGCAGGCACTCAGCATAGCTTACTGAGATAAAACATGAGGCAGATGTTCTTGATAGAATGTAAAGTACCTGGCTTGGCTTTTTACAGTTCATTTTAATGCACAAATTATATGGTCTCAAAATATTTGTACTCAGTCTCATGGTTAATCACCTTCAGGAAAATCAGTATTTTCTCTCTAAATGTAATGGCAGCCTGTGGAGTAAGTAGGAAGCCTCTAATAGGAGGTCATAAGTGACATTTTGCTTATAGCTTTATTTGTAGCCCTTTTAAGATCACTGCACCATTTATGTCCTCAAGATTTTACTATATGCACCAGAAACAAAATTTCAGTGTCTGAGCAGGAATCTCTGCCCACAGTGTTGGCTAACAGCTCGCCACTGCTCCCCACACATCCTGCCTCTACCTCTAAAAATCAATCTTTTAACCACAAACTGTTACACTGGAAAGTAATATATTTTTCTATTTTACATGTCATAATAAGCATGTGACAGGTTGTTAACACAGAGAAGAGGCTATATTACAGACCTTAGCAATTAGATGGTAAAAGACCTGTTAACACCAACATACCAAGATGTTGCAGTTATCTCTAGAGTGCTCTGGAAGAGTGATTTCTAATGTGACCATAATTAGAAAATATTTTGCCTCACTCTGGCTTCTTATACATGTATGGTACTTGTGTGAAGACATAGATATTTCTAGTTAAGAGAGAAAAAGTTCAGTATATTTGCCATGCATTAATGTTTCCTATATTGTACTGTACTCGTTTTAAAGTCTTGCTTACTTCTACTTGCCTGTGTATCTATTATCTGTCTATTTATGAAATGCAAATATTACTTACTGTGTATCTTTCTGGTTTTGATTTTGTTTTGTTTTGTTCTGTTTGTTTTGCTAGATGTTGAGTACATTTAAAGATTTTACCCTGAAAACTCTTATTTCCAAAGAATCAGTAGATGTTCCTGTGTGATGGATATTTATAAACAGCTCTATCTGCTTTATGCACCATCTGCTTTACTCACTCAAAAAGAAAACAAATGTTAGGGGTAAGCACACCATGATCCTTTAATTCTCAAAAGTGGAACACTTTTGCCATTTCTATCTATCTGTCTGTCTGTCTATCTATCTATCTATCTGTTTATTGAAAGTAAAGACAATACTGTGATAGTCCAAAAACCCATAGATGTTTATCAGGTGAAGATTTTCCCATTTCTCTCCTCAAGACCCAGCTTGCCTTATCATTATTGTATAGGTGTTATAGTCTCTCCCTTCCCATTGCTACTTCTTGTGTTTAGTCTATATCCTCTGCTTTCAGACACTTATTCTCCCTCCTACCTCGTCCCTTCATACCTTGTTAGCTTTCAGTGCTGTATGAACAACATAAGGACAATATTTTGTCAGTTTATAAATTCATCTGAGATTACAGGCTCTTCATGCACAGTCAAGTGATAGTATTAAATTGGAACTATATTAAGATAACTGTTTAATGATAGATTCATTGACCTGAAGGAACAGCTTGAAGCTGTTTCAGGGGAGGCTCAGGCTGGATGTTAGAAAAAGGTCCTTCACTGAGAGGGTGGTCAGGCACTGGAACAGGCTCCCCAGGGAAGAGGTCATGGCACTGCCCCTGCCATAGTTCAAGAAGCATTTGGACAACGCTCTCAGACATACGGTCTGATTTTTGGATGGGCCTGTGTGGAGCCAGGAGTTGGGCTCAATGATCCTTGTGGGTCCTTTCCAACTTAGGATATTCTGTGATTCTATGATTCATAAAAACACAGTCTGATCTGAATATTTATTATCCCTACAGACACTTTCTTTCAAGTTCTGGGAAAGTTATTGTGCATTCCTATTCTTTATGAATTCTTTTTGCTGTTCTTATTGTATGCTTTTTTGCATGGATTTGCCAATTTATTCTAGCAGTTGCTTGTATGATTAATAGCCAATCATAGGGATAAAGCACTTACTGCCATCCCATTATAGCCTGCTCAAAAAAAGAGCTCTTCAGTTGTTCCACTCTTCAGATTAATCTAATGGATAACTGCACAAATTGTGAAATATGATAAATAATTTCAAGGAAGAAAGAAGTCTCTATAAATTAAAAACAAAATTTAGTGGAAAGCATTTAGTGGTTAAACAGTCTCTTTTACATTTTATAGTAAATTCAGATCATTAGTGATATTTAATCTTTGTAAGGACTTCCTTCAGAATAAGTCAAAAATTATAGATCATTATCTTACTTGACAACAGTGTTTTCCCTTTTCCCACATTCCTGTCAAAATTAAATATTCACATTGAACATACAACTGGATTTTCCAGTACAGAATTATCTGGTGTCATTTGCTATTCACAACAGCAACAAACATGGGGAGTGCTGTCTATGGATCTACCCATGTATAACTGAGACTGAGTTATATAATGATAACTGAACACCCGTCTATGGTGTTCTGATGCTGTCATTTTTTGTGTTAAACTCCTCCCTTTCTTCTCCCTTGCCAGTCCAGTGTAATAATCTCTGTGAATCGCCCTTCACAAAGAGGTATTGATACTCCTTAGGAATTCTCCCCTAGCTCTTCTCTGCTCCACCCACTGCTAATTACTGCTTCCTAAGGAAGTACTGTGATACGGATAATACTTCTACCAAAACCTTGGTGCTGTGGTGGCAAGACACATGACAGTCATCAGAATATATGACTTATCTGGGTTCAGACTACTTAAACTGAGAATATGCTGTTTTCTCATTGTCTGTACTACAGTTCAATATTACCCATCACTGTTGTCAGCCTTTTTCTTTAGTGATAAAACAACAAGGCACTGTTACCATGTGACCACGTAATATGGTGTTATCATAACTAGTAACATGCTTTGCACTGAATTTGCAAGGCCTCAGGACTGAGTTTTGTCAAGTTTGTTCTGTCTGAACTTTTCTTGACCTGCCTGCAGCTTTGTTTTACTTGCTTCAACTGTAAGAACAATTTCTCTACTTGACCAAGTGCCTATGGCTCATTTGTTTTACTTTCATTTATTTTTGCACAAAAATATGTACAACCATAGTTTTATATAGATAACAGCAGTAAGCAGACATTCTACTGCTTACTTTTTCTAGTAGAATGAAGCATTTATGGTTCTAACACACTCAGGTAGTGCAGAGGAAAGCAGTCCTTGTAAGACAGCAGGGGGCCTCGACAAGCGGAGATACAGAATGCAGAGTGGAGAGGTACCGACATGGGGGTGTTAGGGGCGGGCATAGACGTGCCTCTGGGGACCACCAACTATGGCAACTGACTCATGATCAGCTAAAAAAATGAGACCTGGAGCCAAGAAAAATTGTTTTAGGGGGTAAAAAAGGAAACAAAGAAATAGTATCTAACACACATAAAAGGCACCACATATAGTCAATTTGGATGTAACAGGGAGCTGCAGATGAGTGAAGAAAGAGAAAGGCATGATTGTGCTGATGAACATACAAAAATGATCCCCAAAGTGGTCTTCTTCCTACAGTGAAGAAGCAGAAACCATTAACATGAACATCATATTCCATCCAGTGAAGGACTCCAGATACCAATAACTCTCTGTAACACTCCACACGCCTACCTCAACACCAGAATAAAACATGAGGAGCCAGAGGAGTAGGAAAAGGATGAGCATAACACCAGGAAATGGGGTAGAAAATAAAAACTGTGTATGTTACAATTTTAATTGTATTATTAGTATTATTGAGACTTTTTCTGTATAGAAGTATTTTGTTTTATTATTCTTTCTTTTGCTTGCAATAATTTGATCTATACTAGTAATGACTCTTGAACTATGCTGGTAAGATTTCAGTTCTAATGATTAAAGTTTCGCTTTATATATACATTTATGTGTGAATGTATGTATATATATATGCATGCATGTGCTACGTACATGCACATACTATATATACATGTATGCATCTGAGGTGTGCTTCCTCTCTGCCCATTAAAAAAAAAAAAAAAAGATTTTGAGCACAGCAACATAGATTCTCAGAAGGAAATGTACATAATGTACATACAAGATTTTGTCTTAGGCAAGGTATTTTGAGGTGTTTTTCTTCTGATGCACATGTGACAGCCTACATCACTTCTGTTATATTTCTGTCATTGAATTCTGGGAATATGCTTTGAAAAGGAGGGCCTAGACTTTATTAATGTTCCTGTAGTAAAATGTCGGGTTCACAGCAATCCAAGATCCTCCATCTGTTTCATATTTCCAGAGGTTGATTGGCTTTTGCATGCTTAAAGCATCTCTGTCCCATGAGCATGCATAGGTTAGCATATTTTCTTTACCTCTGTCATAGTGAATAATGTTTCTGAGATAGACTTTTTTAGGATATTCTTACTCAAATTCCCTTCCCTTACAAGTATATCTGGTATTCAGGAAATAGAAAGCTCAAAATAGGCGTAATTACAGTAAACAAGGGAACAATTGCTAGCATGTTGTGATATATGAGCATGCTAGATTCAGTTTTACACAAACGAAAACTTGTTAGGCTAAGTTATTGTTGGTAAGATATAAGAATTTGGGCTTTTTTTTTTTTTTTGGAGGCTTCTGCTATAAAATACATGGTCGAAAACTGGAAGTGTCAGTAGAATAAAAAAGTTTGATGTGTTAATTGATGATAAGTAAAAAACCAATGTGGTATCTCTGTGAAAAAAAAATGAAATAAAACAACAACAACAACGAAAAATGCAATAGCAGTATATATCAAGCCAAGTATTTCCAGGAAAATGTAAGTATTGATGCCTCCAGCAGTGAGAAAAGCATGTGGCAAACTACCATTGCTAAGAAGTGTACAGAAACCTTAATGCTGTGGTGGTTGTCACAGTGTGCTGAGCATTTTGCTTCAGCCATAACATTTCATGGTGGAAAGTCTGTTTGATCTCGAGTCAAGAAATGAGATTATGGACTGGTACTGAAACCTAAACAAGAGAGTTACTTACCAGCCACATTCTTATTCCAAGATTCTGTAATAGAAAGCATTAATTTCAACAAATAGTAGATGGCAGATTTAACTTGCTATCAAGATTTTTCTTTTTTTTCCAGATATTATGATCTATACTCAAAAGGTCAGTGAGGGCCCATATCCACATATTTTGTAGACTTCTAGAATGGAAATGGGACAGATTGAAAAGAAACTGAAAATGATGCTGTAAGACCATGCAGATAACATACTTACTGATTTACAAAGTCCTATATTACAGGCTGATAAAATATAGAATAATCTTCTAACTATTGCCTTCTGAAAAAAAAAAAAAAAAAAAAAAAAAAAATACC
>VXAL01013274.1:5671-19156 GCA_013399475.1 Chauna torquata | reverse complement strand
AATTACTCCTGCAGTTATCATGGCTGAATTTTGAGGAAAAAAAAAAAAATTAACATGAAAATAATTAAAAGAATGAGACTGGTGAAATCTGTTCCTCTTGATTTATAATTCAGCATCCTTTTATAGCTAAATGAACATGACTTTGTTCCTACTCTTTCTTTGGCTTTGTTAGCCAAATGGTAGGTTGATTTTAAAATCCTAAAAAAGTGAGCAGGGTATTTATCTTCTCTTCATTCTAGAACAAATTTACTCTGATTTGACTTAGGGCATATACCACATCATAAAGCCTTTTGTTTATTTCAGGATGAGGATGTGCAAAAAAGACTGTTACTGTGGAATTGCTAATACATCATAATTTGTTATCCTGGGATAACTTGTTCATAGCCATAACCTCACTTAGCTGTTCCACAAATCTAAGTCACATCTATCTACTTATTATTCTAATGTGAGTAAAGTTCTACAACCATTGGGACATATTTGAATACTCTTGTACAATACTTCATTTTCTGAACAAACCCATTGGTTTCACTGTAAAGGCTCTCAAAGACTTCAATGAGCTGTGAAATTAAGTTCTACCCTTGTACTCTTTTCAATCTGAATTTCATCATGGACATTTGTACATCTGTTTTGTTATATGAATGTTTGTGGAAGAGCTTTTAATTCACCTGAATCCCTGATATTCACACGTGAATGACCATATTCATAATCCCACCATATAAACATAAAATTACTGCCAGAGCTTGACAAAGCAAAGTTGAATGAAGGTTGTGCAGGATAGACGGTCCTTATGATTAACCTGAGCCTTGGGCTCCCTTAAGGTCCCATCTTTTACAGTTTCTAGCTAGATAAGAATCTTTATATCTGACGTACATTAGAATGTCATGGTTTTGTCCTTATAAATACCGAATATTAATTGTGGAAATATTGCTGAAATCAATGAAGCTGTGTTAGTTTATTGTGGTTTAAGATTTTCCCCTTCAGGTTAAGGAGACAAACACTATTTCAATGGGTTTAACCTAAAAACTAGAAAATTCAGGAAAGAAATATAGAATATATTTGGTTGTTGATGAAGTGCCTTATTTTAGGTCAATATTACAAATTTCAGGGGACCTAGTTGTGATGTTCAATGGTTCTCAGTAACAATGCAGAGTTTGAAGGCCATGAACTGGCATTGCAGCACTTTGTAATGTTCACCTCGCCATCTGGGTATCCTTCTGGGTAATAATCAGCAGCCACAGAGAGGAAAGCAGGGATAAGTTCTTTCAAGTAGTATTGGAGTCAAACCCAGTAGGACTAGCAACGGCAACTTTTGGGGGAGGGAAGAGGAAAGAGGAGTATGTTGTGTTAATGACATGAAAAAAAAAAACAAAAAAAGAACAGGGAAGAAGCCTCTGTAATAGGAGATCTATTCCTCTCCCCATATTCTCCAGCATCTATAGCTTATAGCTGTTGTAAGTTACTTTGTACTCAGGGAGGATGGTGAGTTACTGGATCACAACCAGAAAGATAGTCTTATCATGTGAATAAACAGCAGCACACAGCAGCTGACCCTCTATGATAAGATAATAAATCCTCTTGGTCTATGTTGTGTATATTAGAAACCCTTTGAGCAATTACAGTTAATGAGAAAATAATTACTGATCACACAACTGGTCCATAAGGAAAATAAACAGGGAGAAAAAAGGAGCACCTATAATAAATAGATTCTCTGGCCAGCTTAGAGATGGAGTGGTCTTTTATTGACCTGTCCCTGTTAAAATCAGAGGTTCTTCATGACAATGAACAAAACAAAATCTAACATGCAAGCACTTTCTCTTACAAATCCTGGTAAAGATAGATTTCAGTTGACAGAAATAGCAAGTTTTGAATGCCATAGATCTAGCTTACTCTTTATAATATTTTAGTATGTTTGCCTGAAAAAAAAATTAGGCTAAAGTATGAAGGTTGATGAAAAAGGTACCTAGGTTTCTTTCTGATAATTTTTGCCTCGTTTGAGCCAGAATTCCCCACACACAAACCGTAAAGCTCTTCAAAACAAGGTCAGTAGAGCTGATATTAATCCTGACAGAAGTGGATAATTCTTAGAGCCGTACTTAGAAGACCATTTTTTATGGGAACTCGATGATCCTTTTCTAGTATCTTCACAGTCTATAACAAAGATTGAACCTGACCAGAACATACTTTTATAGTACGTACTCATTATTGTACCTTTTATTTGTCTCAGTTTCAGATTTGGTGCTCTGTGTTGCAAATTTTCTATCACCTGGTATGACACAGGATGCAAGTATTGCTAAACTGAAAATAATTGTACTAAAACACTAACTAACTTTTGATTTTTTTCTTTTTTCTTTCTTTTTTTTTTTTTTGAGAAAGACATATTCAAAAAAACATTACAGTCAACATGAGTTGTTTGAATATTAAGCTTTTTCATATTGACAAACTGTAAACAGTTACAAAATAGAACATTGGAAAGATTTGTGCTGAATATTCAATTTAGTAGATTATCAGTAGGTGATATTGATGATTAATATTTCTCCCTATTGCAGTGTTAAATATATATATATATAATCATCTGAAATATCAGTTTATTATAAACCAAAGAAGCATGGGCTGAAATGATGAGAAAGTAACATATCTGTTGTGCATGCACTGGTCCCTGCAGTCTGAGGAGCCAAATTGTCATCACAATTCTTTGCTGCATTTCATTCCTGAATACAGATTTGGAGGGGTGATCCTTGAATGTTTTTCTGTCTGCATATCTATGCACAAACACTATAAAATACATGAAGGCATTTTTTACAACTGTTAAATCTAATTAAATGCTCTCAGAACACCAGGAGATAATACATGCATGTCAGTTGTCCTAAAATATTGGCTGGCTTTTCATAGCAACATGTGTGGCTGCAGTAGGTATTAGCAACACTGCCAGCCTGACACCTGCACTAAGCTACAAACTCATCCTAATGTAATTTAAGAAGATGTCTTTTGTTATTAAACCAAGAATTGAATGTTGCCAGCTGAGGTGGAAAACAGGTCTCAGAGGTTGTTCTCCCTTATTTCATCTGCAGTTATTTTTAGGGGGCTTTAATATTTAAAAGTCTATTACTAATTTCAGTATTGTCCGCACAGACCTGCTTTGTAGTTCTATTGCCAAATTATCCCTTGAAGGCAAGTGCTGTAAATAATTTCTCACTTCTGTTCCTAGACACTTGCCAAGGTCATTATCTAGTTTTCCCACAATTCCTCTATTCTGACTTTGATTGCGAATGGTAACTAAGAAACAGTTATGAGATGCAATCACAAGCTGCGGCAGTCTTATCAAAAGCTGAAGATGGTCCCAGAGCACTCTGATGAAGCCAGTGGCTCAGCTGCTCTTGCTTCCTTAGTACTTCATTTATCTTTTGATTTGGTCCACCAACAGAGCAGCAACAAGAGCAAACATAAAACAGGCTCTACAAAGCAGACATGAGTGTCAGAGAGAAAGGAGGCTCCAGAAAAACAGCTGGCTGGAGATAATTATAAAATTTTAACATTTAACTTCTAACTGGCAATAATTCATTCTTGTGTTCTCATACTTTGCTTCCCTTATCTCTCACTTTGTCACAATTATAACATCATTTAAAAAAATGTAAATAATTATTCCATGAAAAGTTTTTCTTGAGATGAGGCATGAGTTTCTGGACCAAAAGAAATGCAATGCAAAGTTGTCATTTTATACAGCCCTATGATGAAAAAAATCAAATTGTGGTATCACAAATTGCTTATTTGCGAAATTCACAGATTTATGTGTGTTAAACACAGGACAAATTTAAAAAAAAAAAAAAAAGCAATGTTGATATGCAAATACAGACATAATTTTACACTGAAATGTAATCTTAAATGCTCATGTGCAGTTCAAGTCTTTAAGTTTACGAACCACCTGAAGACTGCGGTTATTCAAGTTCACATAGTAAATATATGGCAGAATCTTGAGCAGAATCCTGCTTCCACATCTTGGCATTACTCAACCCCTCTGACTTTGAGTAATAATATTTTTTTCTAACACTAGGCATTTGGCCTCTACAGATTGACAAGCTGAAAATTAAAATGCTTTACAAACTCCTGGCATTTCAGGGTGAAATCTGGTCCCAGCAGAGGAAAAAAAAAAAAAAAAAGAATGTTTAAGAATGTTTATCCCACTTCAACAGTTAACTTCAAGGAGAGGTGGAAAGAAAGGGGAAAAAAAAAAGAGCAAGACAGGAGAAAGAGAGAAAAAGAATAAAGGAAGGAAAGAAGAAAAGAATGAAAGAAAAATGGAAAAAAAACAAACGTCAAGCTTCAAAAGCTTCAATGCTGACAAGAAATGCATTGCTGTCTCTTTCCTTTTTCAGTGACTAAATTACGTAAATAGTATTTTAGTCATAGGATACTTTAAATTCAAAAGCTACGTCTTTACAAGTAAATTAAATAGAATCAGGTTCCTAGGGTGGAACTTGCATGTGCATATTATTAAATTTTTAAGGTAGTGCCTCACTCAGTTTTTGTCTGGGCATGCTTCTAAGCAACTCCTGAGCACAGTCTGATGTTTACTGTGATACAGGGTCTCTCTACCTCCCAGTAAGCATTTTGCATGAGACCACCTTCATTTAGGAGGTGGGAAAGTTTCATAGTATGAAAGCAATTTTTATATATCTGTTTGCTTGAGTGCTAGAGAATAATCCTAACCATTTTTAATTTGCTTAGGTAGACACAACACTGCATTATTTTAAATATAGAATGCAATTACTTTACATAAAATAAATTATTGTGTGCATTAAGAATTATTGTATTTTCTTAATTACTCTATTTTTGAGAATTTAATTCTGAGTATAAATTTATTTAAAATTTTCTTTTATTTTAATCCATGCAAAACAAGACCTGAATCTTATCAGCATCATTTTTAATTTGCATTCACCCATTTTCCGTAAGACTCAAATTGGCACAACACGGTAAATACTTCTATATTGAGATCTACTTTTGTTTTACTGGTGTGGATGATTCATTCCATAATTTTAATGAGCCTATATGTTTAACACAAAATCATTTATGCAAGAGAAGTAAAATGTTTTGTACATGTACCTCTATGTTTCTTATTGTATCATTTTGACCTTAATTCAAGTTGTTCCTCTAAAAGTATATCCAAATTATTTCCTTCTACAATGGGAGAATTTGTTTTTTTCTGAGTTTAACGTATCACATTTTCCACATGGTATTTCTTTTACATCATGAAGACATACATTATATTTATCCTTTGGAAGATATTTCCTTCCGTACAGGAAGCAGATTCATCAACATAGGGTTGCTTCTTCTGTTTTTGTTTGGTTTTGTTTTTGTGTTTTTTTTTTTTTTAAATTTATTTGTTTGTTTTAATGTCAATACTAGGTTTAACTGAAAAACACAATTTTGAGCCACCTGAATGTCATGGTTTTGGCTGGGATAGAGTTAATTTTCTTCATAGAGGCTCACACAATGCTGTGTTTTGGATTTTTGATGAAAACAGTGGCGATGTTTTTGGTTGTTGCAGAGCAGTATTTACATAGAGCCAAGGATTTTTTTGCTTCTTGTGCTGCCCTGTCAGCAAGGAGGCTGGGGGTGCACAAGGAGCTGGCAGGAGATATAGCCAGGGCAGGTGACCCAGACTGACCAAAGAGATATTCCACACCATACGACGTCATGCTCAGCCATAAAAGCTCTGGTAAAGAAGGAGGAAGGGAGNTTTACCTTTCTGATTCTCTCCCCATCCCACCTGGGGAGAGTGAGCAAGCGGCTGTGTGGCACTTAGCTGCCTACCAGGGCTAAACCACAACACTGAATTAATAAATTCACCAAATACTTCTCTCTATTATTCTGAAAAGCAACAGACAAGAAATACATATATATATATATACACATATATATATTATTTTGCAGGTAGAAATATTACTTTTAAATTGGGTTATATTTAGTTTAAAAAGTAGGGACAGACATGGTTCACACATACACAAGAGAACCTCTTTTGGATTTGTATAACACTGAACTGTATCTTGACTAACATTCCCTCACAACTTTTTGTCCCCCTTTATCTATTCAGACACTGCCACATCATGAGCAAAATAGCCAAAAAGCCTAAATAAATAAATAAATAAATAAATCAGATCTCTAACAATAAATTGTACAGCTGCAGCTAAAGAAAGCTATGTCAATAGCTATGTCAATATCAACTTGTATTCAGTTAATGCTGTGTTTTAATTTGATTTTTCAGCCACTGTTTCATTTTTCTTGTACCCCTTGTACCTAGTTAGTAAGCACTGATGAAATTACTGCAACATCAAAAGGTTGCAAAAAGAAATGAGGAATTTTTATTGATCAGTTATAAATCTCAGGTTCAAATCGGGTGTATTCTTCAAAGTTTTGCCAATGTGGCTGTAGTAGATATAATTGTTAATAAAATGAAATAGTACTCCTAATTTAGAGTAGCTGTTGCCTACCGCCTATACCAGCTCCAAGTCCACAAACTTGATCTAGGTTATACTGACATGAACTCTTTTGCAGTCATATACTCTATTAGGTTGTCTTCAGCGCACTCCCCACCACCACACTACACACACACTTGGACAGCAGCATCCTCTCCCAAAGAGGTTTAGCTGGCATGGCTAGACGGTATAAAATCCAAATAAACTCTGGGTTTCTTTCTCAGCTTTAAATGAGGGCAGAGTTTAGACTACCAGTCATAATTAAAAACCTAAATTTTAGACAACTGAATTCAGGTAATCTTTATCCTTCATATTCTAGAATTAAAGGTATTTATTTTCAGTTTATGGCAAAAATGGAATACCTGAGAACTAATCATATAGTTTACTAACATATAATCAAGCATTAACCCTGTAACAGTAAATATCATTTTGGCAACTCATATTCAAAGTCTGGATTGAACTGGGTCACGTTTTTTTTTGTTCTATGCTTTTTCTCTAATATGAGGACATCAAAAGGTACTATCTTTGTCTTTTATAGAAGACATTTACATTTTTTTTAGAGACATGTTTAGAAATCCAAACTGTTGATGAGAGGACAAACAACAGACAATGCTTTTAATGAATAAAAGGGTTCACACCATGATTCTGTAAAACCTAAAACTACAGTCAGACCTTTCCCCTCCTGTTCTTTTCTCATTTCATTTTCATATTATCATAGAATCATTGAATGGTTTGGGTTGGAAGGGACCTTAAAGATCATCTAGTTCCAACCCCTGCCATGTGCAGGGACACCTTCCACTAGACCAGGTTGCTCAAAGCCCCATCCAACCTGGCCTTGAACACCTCTAGGGATGGGGCATCCACAACTTCTCTGGGCAACCTGTTCCAGTGCCTCACCACTCTATGAGTGAAGAATTTCTTCTTAATATCTCATCCAAACCTACCCTTTTTCAGTTTAAAGCCATTACCCTTGTCCTACCCCTACATGTCCTTGTAAAAATTCCCTCTCCAGCCTTCTTGTAGGCCCCCTTTAGGTACTGGAAGGCTGCTGTAAGGTCTCCCCCTTCTCTTCTCCAGGTTGAACAACTCCAAATCTCTCAATCTTTTTTTCTTCATACGAGAGGTGTTCCAGCCCTCTGATCATCCTCATAGCCCTCTTCTTGACTTGCTCCAACAGGTCCATGTCCTTCTTATGTTCGGGGCACCAGAGCTGAATTCAGTACTCCAGGCGGGGCCTAACGAGAATGGAGTAGAGGGGGAGAATCACCTCCCTTGACCTGCTGGTCACATTTCTTTTGATGCAGCCCAGGATACGGTTGGTTTTCTGGACTGCAAGCACATATTGCCAGCTCATGTTGAGTTTCTCATCAACCAACACCCCCGAGTTCTTCTCCTCAGGGCTGCTGTCAATCCTTCTCTGTCCAGCCTGTATTTGCATTTGGGATTGCCTTGACCCAGGAGTAGGACCTTGCAGTTGGCCTTATTGAACTTCATGAGGTTCTTATGGGCCCAGCTGTCAAGCCTCTCAAGACAAAGATGTTGTGCGGGACAGTGTCAAATGCTTTGCACAAGTCCAGGTAGATGACATCAGTTGCTTTTCCCCTATCCACCAATGCTGTAACCCCATTGTAGGAGGCCACCAAGTTTGTCAGGCACGATTTACCTTTAGTGAAGCCATGTTGGCTGTCACCAGTCACCTCCCTATTTTCCATGTGTCTTAGCACAGTTTCCAGGAGGATGCTCCATGATCTTGCTGGGCACAGGGTGAGACTGACTGGCCTGTAGTTCCCTGGGTCTTCCTTTTTTCCCTTTTGAAAAATGGAAGTTATGTTTCTCCTTTTCCAGTCGGTGGGAACTTCACCAGACTGCCACTGCTTCTCAAATATGAAGGATGGTGGCTTAGCAACTTCATCCGCCAGTTCCCTCAGGACCCGTGGATGCGTCTCATCAGGTCCCATGGACTTGTGCACCTTCAGGTTCCTTAGATAGTCTCGAACTTGATCTTCTTCTACAGTGAGCAGTTCTTCAGGCTCAGAGTCCCTGCCTTTACCTTCTGTAACTTGAGCTTTGTGGCTAGAGTACTTGCTGGTGAAGACTGAAGCAAAAAAGTCGTTGAGTGCCTCAGCCATCACCATATCCCAGGTAACCAGGCATCTCATTTCCTGGAGGTGCCCACAATTTCCCTACTCTTCCTTTTATCATTGACATACCTATCACCATATCCCAGGTAACCAGGCATCTCATTTCCTGGAGGTGCCCACAATTTCCCTACTCTTCCTTTTATCATTGACATACCTATAGAAAAGCTTTTCTTGTTGCCCTTGATGGCCCTGGCCAGATTTAATTCTATCAGGGCTTTAGCTTTCCTAACCTGACCCCTGTCTGCTCAGACAATTTCTCTGTATTCTTCCCAGGCTACCTGTCCTTGCTTCCACCCTCTGTAGGCCTCCTTTTTCTGCCTGAGTTTGGCCAGGAGCTCCTTACTTATCCGTGCAGGCCTCCTGGCATTTTTGCCTGACTTCTTCGTTGTTGGGATTCATCACTCTTGAGCTTGAAGGAGGTGATCCTTGCATAATGACCAGCTTTCTTGGGCCCCTCCTCCCTCCCATCGTACTCTACCAAGCAGATCCCTGAAGAGGCCAAAGTCTGCTCACCTTAAGTCCACGGTAGCAAGCTTGCTGTGCACCCTCCTCTGCCCTAAGGATCTTGAACTCCACCATTTCATGGTCATATGCAACCAAGGCTGCCCTTGAGTTTCACATTCCCCACCAGCCCCTCCTTGTTGGTGAGAATGAGGTCCAGCATAGCACCTTTCCTTTTTGGCTCCTCTATCACTTGGGGAAAGAAGTTATAATCTGCTATTAGTTATTTGTTATTCTCTTCAACTTCATGGATATCTCTTGAATTTTTCTACATAAGTGCTTTGCAACTTGTTAAAAAAAACAACAAACTTTTTATTACAATAGACTTTCTTATCATTGGGAAACACAAACCTTGAGACTAACATGTTGTCATTACTTTTAGTAGGAAAATATTAAAAATTATGCTCTTAAAATCACTCTGCCTCTGTCCCCCAGTACTGCTTCAATGATTTAGGATTCAAACTTACATCTGACCCTTACATTCATTTTATAGAAACTCAGTGTCATTCATCCAAATATTTTTCATGAAGTTCAAAAAAGAGACTTTCTCTAGCCTCTCTCTGGCTTTAATTGATGTTAGACAGTTTTCTCAATAAGGCTAAAGTAATGCCTCTTGTTATTGAGAAGCTCAAATAATTTTTTTACTCAAATACTTATAGGATTGTTTCACATTCTCATTTAACTTTCCAAAGAATATCAGACTATAAGTTGAATATAGAAATGCTGCAACAAACGCACACCTATAGGCTGGAGGAAACGCAACAATTCATCATTCACATTAACTCATGAAATCATATCATATGCCAAAGAAAATTTTCAGAAAACTATAGAAACAGATCTCTATGTGCCAGATGACTTTGATACATTTCAGCTGAATCATTTCACCTACTTCACAGATAAACTTATTTATATTTTTCTCGGCAGCAGCATGTGAGATAATATTATAGTTCATTCCTCACAGAAATTATTAAAGTGCTGCCTTCTCAATGAAGGGTCTTTCAATTACTTTTTCTTGAGTATGTGGAAAAGAAGGGAAGGTCAATCTCTTAAATTTTGTCTCTTTTATGCTTATGAATAAACCATGTGTGCTATCTCCCTGAATGCTATTAACATTTCTGCATAGATTTTGGTCATATTAATTTTTCCCTAAAAAAAATATAGTTCTTTCAATGACAATTTTCCTCGTTCAAACCAGAAGAAAAGATTAGAACACAGATTGTACCTCTGCTTCAGATTGTACCTTCTGCTTCATGACATGGACTCTCACCATTATATTTAGGTTTAGTCTTTAACTCCATTATAAGTAATCCAGCAAACTTTCAGATGCCTCAATGGTTATATCAGGATGAGAAAATCAGTGCTCCTGCAACTCTGATAACTCCATCATGTCATCGAAATACCACTTTCCTAAGCTGTGCCTGTGCTTGTACCGTGACTGTAGCTGAGGCACAATAGTTAGCTATTAATGCCTCTAAGGTATTAGCCTGCACTGAGCAATATTAATGGTCTGCTTTCACTAAGGGTTTACATCATGTGGAGTGCTGAGTTTTCTTTCTGATATGCTGTACTCTGTACAGTGATTCCTCCCAGTTCTGTGCTAGAGGATCCCATGTCCTATTCATATATCTGTTTCCATCTCCCAGCTGAATGATAGCTTTGGTGAATACCCTAAATCCAAAGCTCCTGAAAGAATAGCCTGTTTTTGTTGTTCTGTAATACCATAAAATTACTGTCTAGCACAAAAGCCCATCCTCTAGCAACAGTATAATCACAAAACGCTTTCAATGCATGGTTCAGTTTTTTTGCCTGAGGCAAGAAAGAATCGTGATTCAGGATTCCACAACAGCAGTAAACAAGAATACAACACCATAACAGAAATTTATGGTAAGTTGCGAGATCAGTCTGACTGGATATCACTTTAGGAACAAAATAAAAGTCTCAGTGGCTGTATGAAAGAAGAAAAAAATAAGAATGTACACAAACCTGTTTTATGAAGACCTGGACAGCTTACCCTGAACAGCTTACCCTGAACAGCTCAATGAGTGTAAATGCCTGTATGAAGCCTGTTATTACCTTCATTCCCAGAACACAGTAGATCCACTACAAAACTATCCGAAGATTGTCACCTATTATTCAGCCATGAAAAAATATCAAACAGAAAGCATGACACACATCATAACATTTCTTTGGCAATTTTCTGCACACTTAATAGGCACACTGGAGAGAATCACAGGAAATAAACAAAGAATAAATATGATGATACTAGCAATTTGCATAACGTATAGAATTCTGTAATGCTAAAGAATTGTAAGCATTTCAGCAAAAAAACTGAGAAGCTTTACTGGAAAATACCTGATACTAACTGTGCCCTTTCCACAGTATAATGGCCACTTGATCAGAGATCTTTCTATTCTTTCATTTTTCAGGAGCAGTAAAGTTGAGTGCTCTTTCCTAAGGAATTCCAAGGTAATTCTATCTACATTACTCCTTATACACTCTTTAGATACATTTTCTAGCCCTTTTCCAATATATGATGCAAAGAGTTCTCTCAGAGCCAGAAATTTTTCGCTGTAAGATCTGGGTAAAAGATCTGGAGTGCCCTCTGCTAAACAAGGATCTGCAACAGAATTTCATTACCTGAAAACCATAGAGTCCAGTTTGAAAGTAAGTCTCACTGTTATCCTGTTTCTTCAGTGAAAATATAGTGACAATTTAGGGAAATGTGAAGATTCTAGTAACTCAACATACTTTTCCAAGGAATATTCTTGAACTAAGGATAGGATCTATCAGATGTAAAATTTGCCTTCTACAGGTAAGATGTGAGAATTTTTATATGTATTAAAGTTTTAAAGGCAAATTTTATCTGAGGTTATATATAATGGACATGAACCTATGATGTTATTCAGAACACCAAAAGAGCAAAATCTTCCTTGTCTTTTTTTTTAGAGCAATTCTTGAGATAGTATGGTAAAAGACTGAAAAGGATACTGTGTATTTTTCTATGTATTCAACTGTGGAACATTTTAGCTGAGCTGTACAGGTATTATTTGCTCCCGTTGGTGGATGACTGGAGGCTTATCTACATAATTAGACACTTAATCTCTNCCATGCTAGAAGTTAAAAAAAAAAATAAAATAAATTATACATCTTCAATAGCATGCCTCTGTAAATTTTCATTTCTACGTAAATACCAAATATCATCTCTTCAGAGGTGGCCTAATTGATAGCTACATATTCATCTACTTTAAACCCGAAGCAGGCACCTAATATTTTTCTACCTCTGTCATGATGACTTCCTACTTTTTCTTGACCCTGCCATTCTCTCTTTACTCTCTTTCCAGGTTTTCAAGAGTGTCCTGTTCTGAGAACAAGGATGTCATCTCTTTGGATGTCCAATTTCTGTCATATTCATACTAATTACAGCAAGAGCTAACTCTGCATTTGCATTTCATCCATGTTGTATTCTTTATTGGATATGCATATCCATAAGAGTTTCCATTGCCCATTGCCCAATTCATTTTAACTTCTTATCATTAATTCATGTATTTCATTTGTAACCTTCCCATATCTTTCTAACTTTACACCTTTTACATATGCAAAGGTATACATGCACAGACACATGCACATTCATGCATATGCACACCCTCAGCTCCTTCTCTTCAGTTATATTTGGCCTTTCTGAAAAGAGTTATAGTCACAGGATTATTACAATACACTTTTGTTTTGTCTTTTCCACTGGTCCTTCCCATGCAGCTGCTCTGGCTTTTAAGTGTCAGGAAAAACTTACCATATTTTGCTTTCCACAAAGTATCAATAAAACTACCTGTGACACAAAGGAGCCAAGTGTGTCCTATACGTCCCTAGTCACAATAGTCATGTGAATGGACTGTGGCATAAATCATGCTGTAAGCCAGCTATCTGCCCCTTGAAAAGCAGAAAATCAGGTGGGAAGACCAGAGCTGGCTGCTCATTTAAACATTCCTGCAACAGCTGGAGACCCAGTTCAAGAGATGTAAATCTATCTGGAACATGGTGGTGTTAGGGAAGCAGAGTGCAGAAAATGGGAAAGAGTGCCAGAGAAGAAATTATCACTTTTTCAATAAGAGCCAAAAATAAGCATCAGGGAAGGTTCTCACTGTGTGCAGATCTTGTGATACAACTCTACAAACCTTCCCAGAAATGTTTTGAGGTCACCTAGAAGATATTTAGTTATTAGAAGATTTGGCACAGCAAAATTTAGCAACTGTTGCGTATCTGAAAAGAGATAGAAGTATGCACAAGCTCTGACAGTCACACTCCAAACAACATTTTACTGGGAAAGAATATAAGATATGGGGAGCTCATATTAAACTGCAGCAATTTGTGTAGAGAAG
>VXAL01013273.1:237752-252842 GCA_013399475.1 Chauna torquata | reverse complement strand
CGGGGGTGCGCGGGGGGGCGCGCGGGCGCTGGGAGATGATGGAGAGCAGCGAGCGGGACATGTACCGCCAGTTTCAGGACTGGTGTCTCAGGACTTACGGGGACTCGGGAAAAACCAAGACGGTGACCCGTAAAAAATACGACCGGATCGTCCAGCTCCTGAACGGCTCCGAGTCGAGCTCCACGGATAATGCCAAATTCAAATTCTGGGTCAAATCTAAAGGCTTCCAGCTCGGCAACTCGGACGAGGTCAGTGGTGGTGCTGGAGGAGGGAAGCAAGTGCTGTACGTGCCAGTCAAAACCACGGTTAGTAGAGAATTGTCTTCCTTGTTCTATGTCGGCCGCTGCAGCCCGCTCCGGGAGCGAGAGCGAAGGGGGAGCCGCAGCCACAGTTGGCTCCTTCCTCCCTCTTCCCCCAAGTCATCATCACCATGTTGCGTTTGCCTGTCACATTATACACCGCCGAGGTCTTTGTGGTCCTTTTATTTAAAGCGATCACGCACGCAACACACCCTGCCGGGTCGCTGTCGTTGTCGCCGCCGCCGCCGCCGTCCCCCGTCCCCCGTCCCCCCGGCGGCCGTGCCGGTGCGGCGGGCTCGGGGTGGGCCATTGTCCCGCCGCCGTCCCCGGCCATTGTGCCCCGGGCTGATCGATACGGCGCGGGGCAGGCTGCTGGCACAAAGCCCGGCCCGGCGCCGGTCTCCCTTTTGGGGGTTTCCCCGGGATAGCGGGGGTTTCGTCTCTTTTTTTTTTTTTTTTTTTTTCTAATCGTTAGACCGCAGCCCTTGAGACGCCGAGCAGCGGGAGCGTGCCTCGCTGGCTGCGGAGCGCGGCTCCGATGATAGTAACGGCAGCGGGGAGAGGATGCTCAACAAAGGGAGATAGGTTTCCACATGGCCAAATGGTGCATTTTGTTACTCTTTCTGGGATTGCGCGAGTCTCGCAGCCATAAAGCTTAAACTCAATTGATGCGATACAGTAGCGTGGCATCCCCCGGCAGGCGCTGGAGCTGCAGAGCCAGGCGCAGGTCTGACAGCGGGAGAGCTATTATGCTCGGTGGTGGCAGAAGCTACAGATTTTCCTATGTAAGAAGATGGGAACTGTTGGCTACAAGTAGGTTTTGCCTATTGAACTCTCTTAATGTCTCATTATTCTTACTTCTTATGCTCCAGGTCACGCAAGCTAAGCTTCTTTTGTCTGCGTGTGGGGCGGCGGGCGGCGGGGGGGCAGCCGAGAAAGGAAACCCGGCAATTAAACATATTCCGGCTTGGGCATTTGGCTCGGATGAGCAACATTCTCTGCTTTTTTTTTGCAGTGGCAGCTTATTCTGACCTGGTGGGGAGGTTGGTGGGTGGCGCAGCGAAGGGGGCTTCTCGGAAAGTGTTCTGGGTCTGGCCGTGACGTAGGCTGCTGGGGAAATCTGCCTCTGCCTGCTTCACCCAGGGCAGGAACCCACCCGGGCATGGCCGGGGCCTGGCCAGCGTAGGCCCCCTTGCCAGCATCGCCTCGTGGCCGTGAGCAGGCTGAGGTGAGGGATTAATTTTCAGGAGGTTACAAATATGAAGATTGAAAGCGAAGGGGAAGTGCCGGAGGCGGTCTGTTCCCTCTCTATTGCTTTTATTCACCAGCGCGTTCTAGGTCTGCCTATAGAGTTGGGTAATTTGGCGGATTTCTTTCGACAGTTAGATGACTGATCGTTAATCTCGGACCCCAGCAGGTACTGTAGACAAAATTTATTTTTTAATGAAATTTGACAACAGATGGAAGATACATACAAGTCATCCAAAACAAAACTCTCCATTTAGGTTGGCATTTTTTAGCATCTCTTCTGCTTACTGGAATAATAATTTTGAAGAGCCAGCAGGCAAGATCTTTTATTCCTAAGACTATCCTTTTCACTGCAAGTTCAAAACTGTAAGCAAATTCAATATTTTTAAAATTACATTGACTACCCTACTAAATAAAAGGCTATCCTTAATTTTATGAGATGGAATTTAAAAATTAAGGGCTCTTCTGGGTCTCTGAAACACAAGATTCAGTGATGATCAACTTGCATATTTTCTCTCACCTTTTGCCTGGCCATGAGAGCTTGGAGTCCCACCTTGCATCCTTTCTTCTATTTTATTTTTAGGTCAAATATTCATTTTTTCTCTCTCTTTTTTTTTTTTATCTTTTTCCTTTGGAGATTTCAGTGAGAGGTTGAGTGTCTTGCTGGTCTTACCTTTGTTCATTTGGAGGGTCACACCTCCAACTGTGAATATTAGTGAATGTCCCTATAAATGCGTGTATGTATTCATATTTGTATAGAAATAACTATCTTTAGATAGTTAAAGCAACCAAGCAGGCATCGTAATAAAAGCAAGAAAGGAAAGTTAGCATGAAATATCTGTAAGCAGTTTCAGAACATCTGCACATTAATTGAACAAGGACATAAACACCCCTATGGAAAAGGTCTTGCATTTAGGAAAAAATCTCCTCCTTCCTTCTGCTGTCCAGCACAAATCCATTGTCCGACATAAATGAGAAGAGGCTATACTGAGCACTCTTATACAACAGTCAGCTCCAAGAAACAAATACCCTCCTAAAAACATGAAACTAGTGTTACTACCCAACCGCAAAAGGCAGAGGAGGTATTTACGTAGACCTGTAGTGTGGCAATTACTTGCATGAGCTACTGCTAGGGAAGGAGCAGCGTGTGCCGGGTGCTGAGCGCTCTGAAACCACCTGGGGTGCTGAGCAGGGATGCAGCCCTGTCCCCGTGGCAAAGCTCCTATTGACTTAAACAGGCCCAGGATTTCACCCAGCCAGAAATGATGTTACAGGGGGAAATACTGGATTTTCATCAGACAGTAATTGTTGGTAAGCCTTTAAAGCCCTTTCTCTCATTTCTTTGACTCTCACTAATTATTTAAGAGTTTATTAATTTATGATCATTTAGAGACATCCCCACTGTTATTTTTTTCTTGCTGTTATCACATGCAGTTGAGCTCGTCCAGAGAGAGCCGCAACCAGTAACAGATCCCCAAACTGTGATCCCTCCCTTGTCCTCTCCCAATTCTGTGCATCACTTGATCTCACCATAGGTAGAAGTAATTTCAATTTAAAATTAATCACTGCTGGCAGCATGAGCGCTCCCCCTGCAATAACAGGATGGATGAAATTACAAGTTGGACTCTAAAGTCACAAGCTGGTCAAAAACAAGCAAATAAATAATACTCAAATACTTTGTTAGGAATTATTCTCTCCTTGAAGCTTTAAGATTTGCTGCTCAGCTTTGCTGTCAGCCAGAGAGATTTGCTCCTGATGGTGCTGTAATCCACTGCTGCTGGTAATTAGACATCATTACTGCTGCGTTAAAGGGAAAGAGAGAAGGAGAGAGGACAGGCTGGGGCTAATTAACTACTTGATTCTAATGAAAGGAAGAGAGCCTGATAGCAACTGGGAGGTTGCACCGGAACAGGCTAGATGTACAACACAGACTTAATTGAAGCAAGGGTATCTTGCAGCCTCACAGTAGCTGAGGCTTGGTCTACTTTCATATTCTGTGGACAGCAGCATGCTAGGTTTTATTCTGCTTTTTCCGTGCCTGGTTGGTAAGTAGCTCAAAATCACAGGCCTGCCTTAAATATCAAGTTTAAGCATGCCAGCAAGGAGAATGCATAGATGATTATGTGTCGGCTTAATCTATTTTTGGGTATGGTCTCCTCAAGAGCAACAGGAACAAATCAATTTCTGAATGTTCACATCCCTCTGTGGCCTAGGAGATGCACTGTTGGTCACCAAGCAACAACATCCCCTGCAAAACAGCCATTTTAGGCCCAGACTGGGACAACGCACAGTACGCTATTCGTATATGCAACTCGGTGAACGTCTCACTTCTGCAACTTTTCAGATTGCTACTGTTATCGTCATGCATTTTCTTTCATTACGCCCAAGCTGCGCTTTACGAGAACAGTGAGATGATGCCTAGCCTGGACACGCTGCATAAACGTGCTAAGCCAACAAATATGCCAAATGGCTGACAGCAATTACTGTCGACTTTTAATGGTTGGTACTCACAATCCATAAGGAGGTGTGGAACTAATATTACCAGTATAGTATCTTTTCAAACTGTAAACACGATTTTTATGGTGGATTTTTTTTTTGTGTATTTTCTGCATAGTTCTTTAACTGGAATTATTTATTGATTGGCAACTGGCAAACAAATTTATTTTCACCACTTCTCTTACTCTTGCTTTATGTCTTCCATAGACACAACTATGGCTCCTAAACTCAAGCTTGATTTAACAGTAAGTTACAAAGTAATGGCCCAAGCTGTATCAGCAGGTTTTAAGCAGAACTTTTCTTTAAAAAAGAAGGGCCAAAATGATTGTGAGATATGGCTCTGATAAAGAATGTACACTGTATTAGCAAACGAGTAGAATATAACCTCAAACGCCAGGTTCAGATTGCTTTTATGTCATTTTTAATTTGGAATGACTCCACAGACTTTAAAGAAATCCCAAGTCTAATGTACAAATTTTCCTGTGTCTTCTTTCCTATTTTCCATCTATAAGCATAGAATGAACTTTCATTCAGAAACGAAATTTTGTTCAGTTCAGTCAAATCTTCAGATCCTCCAGTAGGATCTGGTACCTCTTGGATTGCTGCGAGCAGAACAGTGAGGCTCTCCGCCCATGTAGGGTTTGTACTACTGAATCTGATTGCAGGACGTGGGGCTTACAAATTATAGGCCAGTCAGTTCTGCAGAACAGGGTGTATCCCAGCCCCCCTCTTGTTCTGTTAGTGACGAAGAATAGCGGATGGGCGTATGGGTTTATGGTTCATTTGATTTTATATAAATTACTTTGCTTATGAACAATAAAATATAAGAAACAGATCGCAGTATAAAATAGCTATATGTCAAAATATGGTGCTTTAAGTTATCTTACGTTTTAAATGATGTTTGTTATTTTGTGGCATTTTATAGCAATCTGAAAATACGAAGCTTTGCTTCATTGCATTTCTCTCTGGTTTTGTAGCCATCAATATCAAAAATGAATGAAAGGGTTTGTCAAATATATATTGGTAGTTCTGTAGCCTACTGAACTGCCAACGCATAATGGGAGTAAGTACCGCAGAAAGGTGATGCTGAGGGTGAGCTCTCATTTGTCCCAGGGTACGGTTCTGCAGTAGCTTACAGTCCTGTTAAATGCACCTTCCAGGCTCAGCAGCTGTATTCAAGCCCTGCCGTATCTGTCCTGTTTATCTGCCAGCCGCATTTTCCCAGTTGAGGTCTCCAGAGCTTCATCTCCCCCTGTTACCCACACCCTCCGTCCTGCCGTTTTCAGACCTCCCAGTGGACTCCGTGGGGAAGGAGGCTGGTGAATCAGACAGATAGCGCTGGGAAACGGTCACAGCAGATGGAACAAAACCGGTTTAGTTGGCAACTCTTAATGTAGGCATTCAGCTCAGTGTTCCTCAATAAAGAGAATAACTCTGTCCTGAAACTGAAAAATGTTAGTGGCCATATGTAAGAGGCTATCTCCGCATACGTGTGTGTGTGACAGAGAGGCAACGGGAGAGGAGGATTTGAGATTTCATGGTAACAATGTTGAGCTAGAATTTTCCAAAGAAACATGAGCCAAAGAGAGCAAATTTTTTAAAAGGGATATTTTAAAGTGCTTCTTCTGTAACATTAGTAAATACCATAACAAAACCTGCTGCTGATATATCCACCCCATACATTCACGCATACAGTGAGAGACAGGATGACAGATTCAGTGCTATCACCTGGTAACCGCCAGGCTCGTAGTGTGAAAGCCCCAATCTCTCCAGCGATCCAAAATAAAAGCTTCCAGTTTAATATTCATGCAGCTGTGAAACTTTGCCGAGAAGACTGAGGTGACAGTGAACTTGCTTCTTCGCTGTTTTACCTTAGCCTCTTGTCAGTGAAGCTGCATGGGATTCAGCCGTGATGCAGCACGGTGGAGGCTCCAGTTCAGACACTTCCATGCCAAGTATCTTCAAAGGTACCAAGCACTGTTTCTGTAGCTGCAGGGCTAGGAGATCAGTGAGGTATGAAGGCATTTCCTAGCAGGTTATTAAAAAAGAGGTTAAATGGGCTGATATGCATCAGTACGACATAATGGTACATTGTCTGATCTTTTAATGCTGACAGTTTGTTTCTTTCCCTGACTTTTGGGGTGTTCAACACTGTTCGTGTTCAGTGCTCTAGACAGAAAGGAGATGCAATCTGGAGAGACTTCTCAGACAGACTCCGTGTAGAGAACACTTATCATGAACATGGGAAGAAGGCTAGTGCTGGACAATGTCGGAGTTAATGATTCAAATTTAATTTTACACTACGGATATAAATTAAAATTGGCTGACATCAAACCATGAGTTTTGGTCTGCTGTTGAAAGGAGGCAACTAGCAGCTGTTGGTTTTGGTCTGAAGGAAGCTGTTTGGGTCCTGATCTTTCCCAGTACACACAATACGGCTGTTGAGAGCTTGCTGGTAAAAGACGAACAAAACAAGCAGGGCAAATGTTGAAGAGAGATCTAAATGAGGTGGATGTGGAAAAAGATCATGAGACAGCATGCCAGGAAACATGGATCTCTGGGAAGATCCTACCAGATTCTGCAGCCTCCCATGCACTGCAGAGCATCACAGGAATCTTTTGTTCTTAATGAGTAGGTGACCCTGATCAACACAGCTTCCAAACGAGTAGAGCGTTACAGGACAGAAAAGATGTTTTGCTCTTGTACATGTCATTTTAGATCTGCCAGAAGCCTCTCTGGCTTTAGAAAACTTGGGAGATGATATTTGCTGGTGCATGGGAGTTGTTGGCATTGCCCTGCAGCAGCAGTGAATGTGATTCCTGTAGCTTTCTTAAATTACCTTTTTGTTGTGTTTAAATAGATGAGCCTCACAACCTTACATTTCCACCAGCAACATATTTTTTAATGGCTTATGAACATAAAATAACCTGGTATGCAAGAAAGACTTGCTACAAGTTATGGCATTGGACATTCTTCCAGATGCAATGGACTTCCTTAGAGATGATCACTTTAAGCACAGGTAGCTGTCCAGGCTTCTAACTGCTTATTCAACAATCCTGTGAGCTGCAAAACCTGATAGTTGCTATGTGCATGTGCAGGGATTAAAGCTAGTTGCTGAAATTGAATTGTAGGATTTGAACCATTTAGTTGTATCTGTGGATACTCATCAACTTAAGGGGCTATCTGTAGTGAATATTTTACATAACAAATCTGATCTATGGCAGCCTTAACCTCAAGCAAAGACTTTTCAGAAATAAATATTCCATATAGACTTGGAAGGGCAATTTTTCTTAAATGACCTACTTCAGCTTAGGATGAAACTCATGCAGCCTTTTTGCCTTGAGAAGCGGTAATTAGGCTCCTCTAGGAAATGAGAGGTTGTATGTCTCACATTGCGGGTAAGGCCCGTGTGGTGAAGGTTTTGTAAATTTTGTTACCCCAAAGTTTTTAATACAACAAGAGATGGATACTACAACATTTTCGCTGTACTTCAAAAAAATTAGGGGATGAGATCATTTATACTTATGGCTCTAACTCACCACACAATTTTTAAATGAGTTAAGTCTTGGGATTGCACTCATTGTTGCCTACGGACGTAGGCATATCACTAGCAGTACAGCCAAGTGGATTTTGTAGACTTTTGTTCAAGGCAGATCCAGAGCTGGAGTAGCTGCCACTAAATCATGGCCTATCTGTAGGGTAAAGCAGCACTGTATTGGCAAGTGAGAAATCAAACTTTTGAATTAACTAATGGTTATTACCCTGACCTGATAGAAGATTAATAACAAGCAATTATGCAATTGTTTGATACATGAAGAGAAGAACAGCTAAGGTATGGCCAATGGTTTCAGCAGACAAGAAAGACAATCAAAGAGGATAAAAAAGTTTCACAAAACTTCATTTTTCAGTGCATATCTTCTCTGTTTTGGGTAATGAGGAAATGCATATCCTGGGTTTACATTTTTCAGGTGATGAAACTGAAGAATTATCAGAAATAGAGGAATAAAGAAAGAGGTGATGGTGAATTGAGATATTAAATTGCAGTACCTCACCAGGAATAATACAAATCCAAGAACACTAAAGAACTCAAGAGTGAAGTAACCAAAATATTATTAAAATATATCATTTGCCACAGTGATGATATTAGAGGATAGCCAAAAATCTATTAGGAAGAGAAAAAAAAAGGTGGTGAAGATAGTTGGCAGATCAGTGAACCATATTTCAACACCAGAAAAAAAAAATCAATATGAAAATCATTGAAAATAGAGTTGTTAAGTGTCAATATGAACTCTACCTGGTTGATGCAACTAGTTTAGATTTTGTAAGGGTCAATTACATTCCTCTTACCTGTCATATTCAGAAGTCTTTTAAAAGTAATTTCCAGGTGAAAATCTGATTTTGGCTCTTCTGAAATGAAAATAATCTGATACTGACTTTACTAAAGCTAGGTTGAAACTTTGGCTGTGATGACAATCTAAAGCTAGTGAAAACTTGGGAAACCACAGGAAGTGACTGAGAGCTATACAAATGCAGTTCAGTGTGCACACATGCTCACATATATATATGACGTATACAGATAAACCCCAGACAAATAAACAGGTTTCAAAACTGGATGGAAATGCAAATTAATTAGGTTAAGCAAGTCAAGGAAGGATTGGGAAGGAAAATAGAAATATCATAACAAAGGACAAAAGGAGAAATCATGGCAGGCAGAACTCCCTACAGACCACTGCCAGGTAATTTGCATTTTATGCCATTGTGACACTAGCTTTTTGAAAGGAATGGAAGATTTCAAGGTTTTCAATCACATTTAAAATGTATAGATTTAGCATAACATCTCAAGGGAAATATTTAGGAATAATTTCAAATCAATAAGCATATATCTTCAATAATCATAGCGGGGGCAGTGAAAATCAGCATTAGGAAAAGTGTAGAGAATAATATTGAAAACTTCTTATTATTATTAATTAAATGATATGTCCTTGCCTTTAATAACATGCTTAGTGCATTTGCCTCATCTCTAAAAGGTCAAGACAGATGAAAGGTCCAGGGAAGGTAACCGAGCTAATTAAAGAAAAGGGGTACTTCCAAATGAAATACATTTTAATTGGTTATACCACACAGAAAGATGAACGTTAACAGAAAATGCACAATAGAAAACAGACGTGTAAAAGGGTAAAGAAAAGTTGAGAGAAATGGTGCAGTGTAAACACTGATGAACAGCAGAAAGAAAATTCAGCAGCCACCCTTTTTAATCCTATTCCATCCTCTAAGACTCTTTTGATAACGATAAAAGTAAATTAAAGGTAAATTCAAAGCTAGGCCATTGTTTTATAGCCTTTAGTGTTGGGGATGGAAAGTCTGCGTTGCAGCCCCGAGAGAAACTCTGACTGATTCAGCCAAAATCTCTTCCAAGGATTTTACAAGAGAGCGATAGCTCCATGGCTCTTGTAAGGCTGTAGTCTGCTGGCCCGAGCAGAACCGACGACAAGGTCACGTTCCTGCCCTTCCTCCTCTGTTCCCCTGGGAGCGCTGGCATTGCTGATGGCACTTACCTGCAACAACACGCCTTGCTGTTACCCGGTGTCATGCGGCAGCTCTCCGTGTGCTTTCCTGTAGAGCATTTATCAGGGTTACTCGCATTCCAGCCCATACAGTCAACACGAGGAAAGACTCGTGTAATGTGGTGAAATCCCAGCATTTTCCCATGCCCTTCCCCTTTGTACTGACTTTTAGTATTGCTGGTGGTCTCAACCTTCATGATCTTGCTTCATGTCTAGTTCTATAAATAGAGTAGTACGTTTTAGGTATGTTTTCTTATGTTCGTTGAAGCTAGCAGAGGAAAATAATTTGGTCATGACTGCACAATGCAATTGGATGCACTGTACTTTGTTTAGGGATTTATTTCTTTATTTGCTAATTACTGAGCTCTGAAACATCTTTTACAGACTCTCCTGAAGACTGCGACTGGGTGGTTTTGTTGGTCAGTTTGACAGTAGCGCTTTCTATGGCTCGCTGCTGTAGGGATATTACTAGCCTGGAAGAAGGAAGGATGCTGTCACGTTTCTGAGCTCCAGCACTATCCTGTGTGGATCAGTGCATGAGAGTACAGTGATTTACACAGAAAGTTTGCAATGAACCACCTCCATGTTCCAATTTGTTCTTCTTCTGATGAGAAGGGACGTGCTGATTTCACCTCCATATTTTTGCCTACTTGTGCAAGTTTTTTTGTTGGTTCTTGTTGCAACTATTACCAAACTTGTACTATGGTGGGAAGAAAATGAGAAGGAAAAGAAAAAAAGCAGAATTATTAAAGAATTAATTGCAAATATGAGAGGAGATTAGCTCATTCAGATGAACAAAATTTCTGGAAAACTTTGCTTTTGACCAGCCTGATCAACAAGAACGGCATATATCTAATTAGGTGACTTGTCCCGTTGCATTTCTCAGGAAATGGCAGTGGAAAGAAATAAGGAATGTAACTCATTCTCTTCTCCCTTAATCTACACAGTCGTATATTTTTTTTTGTGACGTCTTTTGATAACCTTTATCTTTTTATATTCTGAGAGTTCAGTAAAGCCCCACAGCCACGGTTGCCATAATACTAAAGAATGTTATTCGGAGTGAGCAAACAGCTCAGCCTTCTTTTACTAAATACCCTATTCCAATGCCAGGCACCCATCTAAAACCTGTAGTTCTGACAGACGCTGTTATAGTTACCCCTTTTTGTCTCAATTTGGGACTATCCAACAAGGAGACAGAATAGTAAGTTCTGCATGGATGCACCAGCAAAAACCAGAAGTTCTCAAAAAGATGTATATTGTAAACTTACTGGACTGTGACACTTTTTTAGAAAACCTGCACAAATCCTCCACTTTGTTCCACCAGTGCAAAACGCCTGGTTATCATTGTTTTAGTGTGACTGAGAGATAGGTTTGGCATATAGCGACCTTTCAAGGAGTTATATTTACACAGAAGCAAATAATAAAACAACATCTCTCTAGCTAGTTCTAGAACTAAATAAAGCTGGTTAAAATAAAACTACTTCCTTCCTGTTTAGTTGCCCTTCTGTATAGCAAATTCTAATATTATTCTCTTCAAATCAGCCCAATTTTGGATACATTGGAGTTTGAGGAAACTGTGGAACTGAAAATATTCTTTTATGAATCCTACATTTTCAACTTGAATCAGAAGGGCTGTTTTCAAAAACTGCATTAAAAAAAAAAAAGCATTCTTAAATAGGAGAAAGCAGGTCAAATTTTATTATTAATAATAAGTAGAACATTTTAATTAATAGAATTTTAATGAACTGTCTTCTCTGCTATTTACCTTTGAAAATTAATAAATTTACAGGTAATTACCTGATTTTTATTTTATTTTTTAGAAATTTGATTCTTAATAAATGTTAAGTCAGGAAAATTTTCAGATATACAAACTTCAAAAATTTTAACAAATTTGCTGTGTCATGTTTGCTGTAAAAATAAACTGCAAGCTTTTCAAAATAAACAACGCTCAGTGTAGAAGGTTATGTGAAAATATTCAAAGTGAATTAGCAATTTGCCTGGTAGATCCAAAGAGTGAACTAAGAGACCTACAAAAGAGCTGAAAAACTGTAGCTGTAGCAAGTTAGAAGGAGTTAAGCTGGTGAAATCCAAGAGCTATGAAGGACCAGTTCTGTCATCCTAAATGGCACTGGATAAAATCCCCTTGTGGGACAGGACAAGAAGAAGGCCTGTGAATCATTTTTTTTTTTGGTACAAAGACGATGCCCCTGTTTCAAAGGCACAGTGCAGTCCTTCAGTGATGCTTAGGCTGTGTAGTGGCCAGTGCCTGGGGAAAGAACCCACCCAAAAAGCATCTGCCTGGTGCACTCAATGCCGTGGGCAGTCGATACCGCTAGACTGGGTAGCAGTGGCTGAGTTCTCAATAGGATACGTTTGAATAAAGCTCCTCCATTTGTAAAGAATAATTTACCAATAACTGCTAGCCCTTTTTTTCTGTAAGATATTCCAATGTTATAGACCAGTGCTTGATAAATGTATAAATGTGTTTATAAAACATATAAAAGTACACACAAAGGCTTAATTCCAGCAAGGCCAATGCCAGCTGTAAATAGTACTGGAAGCGAGCTGCCCCACCTCCTTGGTTCTGATATAACCTCCTGCAGTGCCAGGGTTGTGCTCGTCACCGGGCACCGGACAGACAGCGCTCTGCTGCAGAAATCCCCATATTCTGATTGTTCAGCGAAGGAGCCTGATCTGAGTCCTTTAAACCCATTTAAGTACCTAAAAGTGTGTATCTCATCCTTTCCCCTCCCCAGCTAAACACATGCAACATTTATGCTTATCCCCAGTCATGCTATTGAGGTAGTTTGTTTGCTTGTTTTTAAATACTATCCCGTTTCTATGGATTTTGCATTAGGACGCATCCTATGGGGAGAATCTCTCTTTCCCTTTTCTGTCTCTTTGAACTGTATTTACATTAGAGGGGTGCTGCTTCTAATAAGACTGAAAGAAAAGCGAGATGAGAAAACAAATGGGGTAAAGTGGTAAAGCAAACAGAGGATAAACAAACTTTCACTTAATAGCTCCCTGTGAGCTCCTCCTAATGAAAGTAAGTCAGCTTTGGGAGAGGTGGAGGCTGGGGAAAGTAAACTCAGCCTGGAAAATACATATTACAAATTTCACAGTAACAGTAATAAAGCTAATAAAATAAACCAGGTAAAATAAGGATGCTGCTTCCTGTTAATTTGGTAATAGGACTACTGTTGATCTTCAAAATCAGTATTTATGCAACTAAGCATACCTGTTGACCACCTATAAACACAGAACAACCTTAAGATATTAATCACCTACCAATTCAAACTGCCTGGGAAATGTGAGGAAGATGAAACATGATTACTTTTTTTTTATAGCATTTTTTCACTGAAATTTCATTTCAGCAGAATTTTGAACAAATTCTATGTCTTCCCCAGCATTTATTTCAAATTGGAGCTTATTAGTCAATATTTAATTAAATGAGTATCACAGCGTGATATAGCAGAAAGTAGCTAAGCAGAATGTTACTAGACACTAAAAAGCTTGTCTTTATACAAATATGCAAATAATGAATATAGGTGCTGGCTATTCCTCACAGTTTGAATGCGAATGTGTTCACCATTGTACAACAGCCCCGATATCTATTTGATGTCTGCAGAGCTACACACTTTCTTCAGTCCGTATCATTTGTCTTTGCTGCTGCAGATTATTATTTACTAGTAGACACAGAACAGTTTTTTTCCTTACGTTACCTTTATTTCCAGACCTCGAGACCTACTGTTTCTCATTCTGAATTCCAATCCAACGGCAGGTGCCAAGATTCAGATGTATATTATCTATGGGCAGTAGGATCAGCACATTTGTGTAACATCAGCTGAACTGAACCACTCACTGTGCTGGCTGCATTTTAATATTTTTAATCTTTCTTTGGAAGGCACACTATTTTGGTGAGCGACCAAATGCAGTCTAAGCTGCGCATAAGAGGAGATCTACAAATGGATTTCTAAATGTAGGCTTCTGTAAAATTAAAAACAAAACAAAACCAAACCAAAAAACAAACTCAAAACCATGTAACTGGAGAACCTATTAGGTTCAATCCACCCACAACCATCTGGAGCAATAAGTTATCTATCTTATTTATCTAAACAAAACTTTGGACATGACATGAGCAGAAACGTGGCGAATAAGTTGAGCTGAAATAATTTGTACCTTCATCTTTTCAAATGTCCAAGACCAAGAAGACTGATTTTAAGAATTACTGAGTGACATTACCATAATAATGTGAAATAGACCATTTTAAAGGCAAAAACTGTACCCGCTAAAGTCAATATCAAAATCTCACTGACTACAATAGTAGCGGGATCGGTCTGCTAAGTAGCAAACCATGCTTTAAAAAAATCAATACTTCAATTTCACAAGGCAATATGGATAGCAGTATAGTTGCCTATTCTCAGACACCGTAGTCTGCGGATTTTATCTCTCTAATAATACAGAGGTTGAGCACCTATCGTATGAATCACAGAGAGGAAAGACATAAGCCGTTTCAAAGCACTTCCACTGGCCCTGGCCGAGAGAGCTCTGCAGGGCGGGATGCGCTGCACCCGGCGTGCTTCCATCGCGCCGTGCCGCAGGGACTCCTCGAAACGGACGGCTGCCTCGCAGAGGAACAGCGTTCATCACCGCACGTCTCTCTGTGGCACTCGATGGCAGGACCTTCCCATCGCGACCCTTCCCACACGTCCGCACTGCACAGACGTGCCCTGAAATGGATCAGCTTTTCATCTCCAACCAAACTGCAAAAATTACTGGCAGCATTTTTTTTTTTTTGCATTTCCCTTTTACGTTTCATGTATGGCATGTGTGTTGATTCAAACTCGAGCGAGCTGCATCCCGTGCATCACACGAACAAAAGATACGCGCAGGTTTTAGCAGAGATAGGCACAGACTTCGGAGAAGGGACTGCATTTGTACCCCGCCTCGCCAGCGCTGCAGGAGCCACCAGCTCTCTGTGCCTTGCTCCCGGTGAGGCCCCGCAGCTCGCACTGATGCTCGACACAGAGGCTTTGGGGCTTCGGGGCACGCCGTACCCCAAAGTCTCCATTTCTGGTGGTGGCTGAGAGGAGGAGAAACCATGCCCCCCATCGCGGCTGAGGTTCTGGGGGAAATTCGGGGGAAAGCTTTGATACTTGGCGCCGGCGAGGCGAGGCGTGAGGCGGGTGACTGTGACTCCATCGGACATAATGAGTGCACCGGTTCAGCAACCGGCAGACATTTCCTCCACCCCTCCCCCTGCAGCCATATGGTACAGTAAACAACCACCACAGGGTGTTTTTTTTTTGTTTGTTTGCTTTTAATTTTCTTTTTAATTCTTTAATTTTTTAAAAAATTTTTCTTCTCCCCCCGCCCCGTGCCGCTGCCCCAGCACGGGCCCAGCCGGCTGCCCCGCGGGGCGCAGAGGGGCCGGGGCGAGGCCTGCGCCGCCACCGCCACCTCCGCCTCCGCTCCCCCCT
>VXAL01013273.1:198811-237624 GCA_013399475.1 Chauna torquata | reverse complement strand
CCTCCCGGCAGCGGGCTGGGCCCTGCAGCGGGGGCGGGGGGGTGCCAGCCGGGCCCGAGCCGCCATCCCGCGGAGCCGGGGCCGGGGGCCGGGGCTGGGCTTCTGCCGCCCGTTAGCGGCCTAGGCCTGTGCCGCCGGCAACTGAGCAGTTAGAATGGGAACGCGAGGGAAAACGATAGCTCAGACGTTTGTTCTGAGTGCCCGTCTGCCCGGGGGGTTACCCCTCCTAGCGCACCCAGAGTAACGGGGTGCAGGTGGGGATGCGCTGCAGCGCAGCGGTTCCGAGGCCATCAGGGCGTTCCGGGTGCCCACGGCAGGCTTGCGCTGTGTCCCTGCAGTGTGAGGGCACCACAGACATCCAGGGGCCAGTGGTTTGACTTCGGGAAGCCCTTGTCCTTGGAAACAAGCCCCACGTCCCCCAGTAAATTCACCGTCCCGTGGCGCGATGCCACGTGAGACCTTGCTGGCAGATGTCGGGCTGCCCAGCAACGCGGCAGCGACAAATACTAGCTGTCAGTAGTGACGTGCTGTGGTTGGCATGGCTTGAGGTGCAAGGAGCCAAAACAAAACCTCTCGCCGCTGTGGCTGCTGGTGTTCACCCTCACCTGCAGTGTTTGCCAGAACCCTGCACTTGGGATGCCTCGTACCTACCAGCCCCAGTGGCCTTTTAAAGTATATAGATAGCTATATGGTGTATGGCATAGTATATGTTATACCTATCGCTGAACAGTAGTGTTGCTCAACTTACGGCCCTCAAGGTGCTAAATGGGCTGTTACAGGCAATAAAAATGCTTGCATATGGCTATGATGTGTAAATGTGATCTCAGGTCTCTGATAATGCTTTTATTAATCTGGTACATTTTGAAGTCAGGTCTGCCCCTCTGAAGAGGCCCTGTGAGTCCCTTCATCCACACAGCTGGATGGGGCAGTCCAGCAGTTGGGAAGAGGAGGTGGGTAGGAGGAATGGCTGTAGCCCTGGGTACCAGAGGAAGTTTCTCTTCTAGCAGTAATATACAAAAACTATTTTTTATCAGCTTCAATAAATGCCGGATTGTGTGTCGTTAAATACAGCTGGAGTACTCCCGTTGTCTTCAACGGAACACAGCTGAGACCTAAGAGGATAGTAAAGCACCTGACCAATAATAGCATGACCCGTGAAAATAACATTGAATTCATTTGTGAAAAACTAACCACAAAACCCCATCTGTATCCTAAAGACGTTCATGTGCAAAAGAGCAGGAAGCTTTCTCTTCCTTTATAGATGTTAAAATAGCTTAAAAATGGAGTGTTATCAACTGTTATAATTTCTTTGTGAGTCCCAGGGTGTTTGTCATTTTTCTTGAAAAATCCCATCTAAAGTCAAATGCTCGTGTGAAAATTCTACTTTTGTGTTTAAAAAAAAAAAAAGACAAAAATCATTTAGTAATCTTCCTAGCTATATAGAAGAGATTGTCAATCTTAGCAACAACTCCCTGTCAATTCTCAAAATCTCCTAAGTACCCTGGGTATTTCATTATCAATCTTTTGACTGATGAGTGTATAACCTGCTAGTGGTTATTGTGGTTCTAGAGACCAGTACTGTTGATTTGTAAACTGTGAACGGTCAGGAGGCTGCTGTTTGGGAACTTTCACTTAAAAGTCTGCAAAAGTCCCAAGTGGACCCTGTATACTTAGAAACCAGGAAATGAAACAACTGTTTTTACCCTATTTATTTCATTATTTTTTAATGCTTCAAATACAGGTTAAGTAATTATTCTTAAAACAAAGACCATGAATATGAAAGATGAGAAAACAAAGGATATAATTTCAGTCAAATTCTTTCAACATAATGCCTAGTAAACTCTTTGAAAAAAAAATTCAGAAGGTGCTCAAAATAACAAAAACAATCTAAAATGTAATTACAGAGATAGGAACACCAAATACATCTTAAATTATATAAAGCTTAGCTTCATAATAGGAGAGTCTAGAAGCTTCAGGTTTTGAAGTTTACAAATCAGATTGTAAAAGCATTATATGAAAAAAGTTGCATGACTATGCTGCTGCATACAGAATGGCTCTGGAGAAGGAGAGCACTCTGGTAAATGACTTGTTGAAGGCCATACTTCCCAGGCGCCATCTCAACCAAACCAGGAGCATTCCTTCTGCTGCAACCCTGGGATGCATGGGAGGATCAAATATGAAAGCAACAGCAATGCTTTACTTTATAGGCTCTGTAATTCTAGTAGCTTGACTTGTGTGGGACCAAAAAAAGCGAAGTAAATTGCTACTATACCTACATCATCAATAGCACATGAATTAATTCAGAGAATTTATGCACCTTGAGTTATATATAGTATCACTCAAGATGAACATAACGGTTCCTTCTTCTCTAATAACTCATGAAACCCAGTATCACTGAGGTCTGGAAAGGATGAAGACAAACAACAGGATGCTGGACTGGATGCTGTGTCGTCCTAATAGCTGTCTTTATTTCAGTGAATATGCAGAGCAGAGGCAGATACACTGAATGGAGAGGGAATGGCCCTGACCTAGAAGTGGAAATACAAGGAGACAAAAAACCAAACCAAACCAAAACCAAAACCAAAAACCAAAAAGCAAAAAAAAACAAAACCCAAAAAACCCACCACCACCACCACCACCAAAACAAACAAACAAACAAACAAACAAAACAACTAAACAAACAAAAAAAGGAAAAAGAGAAAAAGGAGCAGCTGAGCAGACAGTGTAACGGGAGAAAATGAAATGGAGCAACACTTTTTGCTTCAGCATCCAAAATATGAGGAAGTTTCAGAAAGATATTTTTTTTATATCAGAAATCATAAAATATGTTTGTCAAAAAGCCTGATGAGAAAGTGTTCCTGACCCTGGGAGAAAGAAAGTGCAATGATGGCATTGTGTTGTGAAGTATCTTCAGATGGCAGGTTACCGTTAAAAATGACTGAGCAAGATTGGAAATGGTGGTAAATAGATAGATGGGATAAAACCCGAGGTACAGAATGAAACCCCATCCTAAACGCAGTGTACCAGCTGCTGACAGCTACCTCAAGGGTCTGTTCATTTTTCTTAGGTAATGGTTAGCCAGCCTGCCATGCCAGTAACATATTATTGAATCAAATTGAATTTAATTTCACACACACGCATACGTAAAAACCAAACACACATATTTACCAGACATGCAGCTGTGCCTGATCTCTCCCCAGAAAACAAATGCCAGGATACATGCAGAATACCCCCAATGAAAAGTTATGCTGGAAATGATTCGATTTGATGGGAAATTACTGTGTCATTTCCTTTTAAAGACTGTAGCACTCAAAATGTAGTACTGTAATAGGCTATTTGCAAGAACAGAGCCGGGCTTGTCTACGTGGTCTTTTAACATCTTTTTGGTGACCCATACTTCTTTGGCCATTGCAGATGTAGGATTTTGAATTTACAGTTTTCCTGATGAGGGAGAACTGGCCTTACATGTGGTTTGGGTAGCAGGTGTAATTCATCAGTAACGTAACAGCAAGTTTCTTAGAGCAGACAGGGCGTAAGTGATGTACATACAGTACATATTCAGTCCACACAGCTGACTCCATCTGTTGGTGCAAGTGCTGCAAAGCCTTTTAGGATATTTGAAGTTAGTGATTGCTATGAAGTGCAAGCAAATGAGTGGGTGCAATGTATTTACAAAGAGAGGGATGTGATACAAAAATTCCTACTACACTGGCATCCTTGATTTTACTAAATGTTTCAGGATACACATGATCTCCTTCTGCAGTGTGTCTTGGGAAACGTAGTCCAGGAAGAATCAAGCCTGATGGAAGGAGAAGGTGAAGGTTTGAGGAAGGCAAGATGCAGCTTCCTGTAGGCACAGCAGTGTCTCAGGAGATGCAGTTTAATGTTGAATTGATGCAGAAGAAACAAAAGGTTTCACTTTCAGATTCCATTCTTGATAACATTTTGCTCTGCAGAATAAAAAATATTATCATTCATGTTGTCACCAAGATGAAAATACATGTTGGCTCTCCTTGTAACGTAGATTTGAAGCCTTAAACCCTTAGCCATCTCTAACGTGGATGCGAAACTGTGATCTCCCTCTTTATCTGAGTCAGCTTTGCTGAGAGGCGCAAACTGGTGATGGTGTGTCCCTAGTGCTTTGCAGACAGAGCAAGATTTTAGGGAGAATAAAACAACTTGGGAGGCTGAGTCATTTATTTATTGAGTCATTTTATTAAAATCAATGTGAATCTTCAATGGGATTTTGAATTATCTTATTATTCCAGAAGAAACAATTTTCTGGGCCCCTTACAAGGGAGGCTGTTTTTTGGCAGCGGCAGGAGCAGAGCAGGGATTGGGAGCTATGGCAGAGCCTTGGGGAGGTGATCCCCTATTTCTCACTGCCACTGAGAGGCCCTTGCTGACTCTTTCTCAGTGCATGTGATCTTGTACGGCAGAGACTCTTCCCCTAAATGAGTCCTAAGGGGTGTTAGTATATTGTCTGCCTTCCAAGTGAACTTAACTATGGAACAGTAGCACAGCAGTCTGCAAACATTTTGTAGCAGGCTGTTGCCGTAGGCACAGCCAAAGATTCTGCGTTTACCTCTGCTAGTCTGTAAAACGGTCTCTCAGATGAAGTGATGAATGTTACCTCAGAAAAAAACATTTACAACTGAAAAAAGTAGATCATAAAGAGTAGAAGACAATCCCTGTATTGTAAGGCGATGGGCTAAGTGACCAAGATGATTTTTCTTTCATCTGTGTTGTCCCTGATTTTGTACAGTACTGTTCATCTCAAGAGATCCCATAGCACATTGCAAGCTAAACCATGAACTACAACCAGCTCTGGGGTGCATGGTCGTATCAGTCAGTCAAGCAGCACACAACATGTGTACATAATGAGAGGAAGAGAAACATTATTATCATTATTATTATTGAACACATCCGAGCACTGTATCCCATTATCTTAATACACCCAGTATACACAGAGGAGCGAGAAAATGGGCAAGTCACTTAATATTGGTGAATTATGGTTTTGCTTCAGTTTGAACAGACTAGTTTAAACTAAGATATTAGGAGACAGAGAACCAAATTCTAGTGAACCTGATGAATAATATAATCATTATACCGTATTTAATATGTAATTGAATTCTAATGCTATGTTTCAGCTTTTTCTTCCTGTTCTGGTAAACAGCTGAGAAATTTAAAACTTTATTCTCTTTGTATAAAGAGAGCAAGTGCAGCTAAGGATACATGCTCAAAGAAAAAAACTGTTAATATAGTGCTGGGTTTGTGTTTTGCTGCACAGAGTAGTACTAATAATTATGAAGATTCTTATAGTCTGCATATTAACTGTTGCAGATATGAAGGAATAATCATGAACTTTAATTATGCAGAGCGGACTATTTCATCTGCATCTTTCCTTTTCTTTCATCAACTGTGCTTTACGTATACTAACATTAGCATGCAAAGAAATACTGTATGGTAGTAAATTCATGGGCATGCGTAGATTAGGGCAGAGACTTGCAAGCATCTGATTAATAGGGAGTCTTTAACTTGCAAATACTCCAATTTCCTGTCTTCTGTCATGCATCAGACGTCGGGTGAATCTGGTTACCTACTTACTCAAAACACTATTTTTGAAGTACTGTTGAGGAAATAATGTTTTCCTTCATTGTCTGTATGCTTCTTTAATTCTGTTAAAAAAAGAAAAGGGATGGTGCTTAGCGTCATGAGTGATCAGAACTGGAGTGTACCTCTTGTCTTCACTAAAAGATTAAGAGGAGAAAAACCTACCCTTTACCCAATAAAACAGCATTTGCAAATTCAAGGTTTCAATTTGCAGTTACTGTTGTTTTGAATGCCGTTAGGGCATGCTCCAGACTTGATGCAGGGAATGTTCTGAGTAAAATTCATGTATCTGAAGATCCAACCCCTTTCTACTAGGAATTTGCAGTTCGGACATCTATGTCCATTTCAGATTCAAAGCAAATAAAGAAAAATACTTCCAGTCAACTCTCCTGTTTTTACAATCAATGATACACGTGCGTATTAGATAAGATTGCAAAACATACAAAAATTACGGAGGCATATCGTTCAAGTGTAGGCTTTCGAAGAAGGGGACTGCCATGGAGTAAAGGCCTGAAGGAAGGACACAGCAAGCACGAACCCACTGAATTTCATTGCCAGTGGCAGAACAGACACAGCTTCTGATTGCCAGCCCTTGATGAGCGGTGCCTGAGCATGCCTGAGACAACATGCACACAGTCCCTGTGGAAATTGCTAACTATAAATCTGTTTAAGCCCTGCAAAAAAGTGTTTGGAGTGCATGAGGAGCTGCAGATTGAGAGAAGAGAAAGGGGGAGAAAAAGCAAAAAGTAGTGGGGAAAATGCGTTTTATCTTACTACTTCCGTAAGAAGAACCAATATTACTCTCACAAACATTGAGTATTCTCACTGCTTTCAGAAGGACATTAAGTAAGGCGAGGAAGACTAATGTTCTTACAGTGCTTATTGAATAAAAGATTGGTGGAGTTTATTGGAGAAAAACTCAGTCTACTGGGTCTTCAAAGAAGTTAGGGAAACCGTTTTACACGGTTGTATTCTGTTAGTGCATAACCAGGCAGGTCAAACTCTCAAAGAGAGTTTGGTCGGCATTCACGAAGGTTTATTATTAGCAGGTATTTTCTATCACACAAACAGCTTCAATATAATATTTGATACAGAAGAGTGTTCTTTACAAAGAGGATTACCAAAAGGGTTTTTAAAAGCTCCCTTTTTCAGTCACTGCCACCATTTTTTCCGTAGATTCTTTTTAGATATATATTTCATACGTGTCATTGTAGCAAAAATTAATTGGCAAGGTGAAATTGCAGGCCAGTGCTGAAAATTTATCCTAAGCAAAGTCTGGCTAATATTGACTTCAGTGTACTGCAGCAGCATGTTTCTGCTGAATGGTGATATGAACTCTCCATCTGCAGATGTCAGCCTCCTAACGATCGTGCTGGTCAGGACTGAACATATGGCTGCACAGTGTTTTTCAAAACTTGCTTCTGCTGGCAAGGATTGGCCTCTTCATGCTGTGGACTTTGTTTACAGTTGGGGAAGGGAGGAGGAAGAAAAGGAGAAAAATTGGTGTAAATGATCTGGCTGTCTGCAGCGGTGCTTCCTCACAGAAACATAGGGTTTTGCATCTGGCGCCTGTTCTTGCCTAGGTTACCCAGGAGAGAAAAATGCTGTTGTAGGAGTGGGGAAAAAAAAATAGAAATAGGCAAATGTAATTTAATTAAAGATTAAGCCTACAAATAAGTTGTTAAAGAGCCCCATTTAAGTCTGCTGAGGTCATTTCATTTTGTAAAATCTAATCTGTGCACACAAATGCACACACGTTAACAAACTATTATAAAAAAGGCAATACTCTTTATTTACCAACTAATTTAGTTTGATGTGCACTTTTGAGTGCACAAGCCCTCCCTCAGATCTGACATAGGAGCAGAGTTCTATAAATGTATTTTTGCAGCGATAACTTCCGCAAACCTCATAATGAATTTTCCTGAAAATCATTGTTAGATATTTGGCTCACGACATTTGCTGGCTACACTGAAAACTTATTGCCAATATCTGACATGACATTTGCTACTTCTGTTTCAGACCTGGTGGGAACATTGCGTATCCAATGTTTTGCTGGATTTTTCTGGGTACTGTGTTGCTTCATCTGGCAACAGACCCTAATTCTCCCTACAGTTCCTTGCTCGTGCTCTTAGCTCATCAGGGCTGCAACACCACTGCCACTAGAACTGTCCGTGTGTGGACAGAAATGGTACGCTGCACAAAGACCCACAAATTCAGTTTTGCTCTAACCTGACAGCAGAGTGACTGAGGGCCTGTATCCCTGATCAGGTAATGTTACCTGTGTAATTACAGCGAGGTCCTTGCAGAAATCTGGAGGGACCTCCGTTAGAGACTGTCAGCTTATACTCCGGGAAATTCCAGTCTCAGAAATATCTCTTTGCTACCCACAAGCAAGCAGCTTTCTCCCAATGTAGGCAGTATATTGGCACTGCAAACAGAGCAACAGCCCCTGCATGGAGCACGATGTTCGCTGGAGGCTCCTGTCCCCTTTGGCACTTGGGCTGGGGACAGCTCTCCTTATTCTGCGCCTCGCCTTGCGAACGAGCTTGCTGAACCAGCGCCTGGGTTCTATCGGAACCAATGTTTTGTGTGGGTGATGTAAAGTCGCTAATGTTTTCTCATCTGTCCCTAACATAAGCTGCCTGCACAGCACCAGTGCAGCTGAAAATCTGATCCCCGGTGCCTTTACTGATGTTGCTAATGAGGTTACCAATTAATGGCACCTAATGGTCTGTTGTAGCAGTGGTTTTGGTGATGGAGACAGCTGTCCTGTGGGAGCTGTGCTGAGACCATGAACTCATTTTGTATAAGCAAGTGAACAGCTGTTGCAGAAACATAGATGGGAGAGATTAGGTCACACACTTCGTCTCCCTGCCACCCCAGGGTTATTCCTTGCAGTACACAGCAGGTGGAAGCAACTTTAAGGGACAGAAGCCCTTGCTGGAGTAGAACCCAGAGATCTAGACACAATAACACTATAGCTTATTAGCAGTCTTATGATCTGTCCCATTCCCCTGGCTTTTTGGAGTATTTTACACACTAGCCAGGCTTTTAAAGCAATTTACTATTATTTTTTAAAAGTTTTATCACTAAGCAGTGTTGATCTATGGTGTGGTATCCTCCTGGAACCTGATTACAATCTGTAACTCTTGGCACATACATACCACATTATTTATTGAAAAAGCTCCCTCTGGGAACACCCTTGCATCAGACAGTTATGAGTATTTGGAATATAATTCAAAAATACATGTTTAATTTCACAGGCAGCACTTTGGTGTAATGCGTTCTCATAATTTAAACTTCACTTTAGTGTTAGGTTACTTTTGGCATATAGGAGTTGCATTTCATCAGTCTGAAAAAAGGTGGCATTATAGATCTACATTGCATTCCCCTACTGCTTGAATACCTGTAAAGTATAGCACATTTTAAAATATAATTGAGCAATTTTTGAAACATCAAAGGAATGTTAAGAGTTAATATTCAGTTAGTAGCTTTACCATTTCTTTTTGCTGAGCTGATGACAATGCCAGAGATTATAATTTAGAAAAATAAAAACAAAACATATCAAGCAGGATCCACACCCATCAATTTTAATATCCCCTACAGTCAAAAATGTTAGAAGTTGTTTTATACTGATAACCTGATTTGGGACAAACAATTATTATCATTCTCATAGAAGTAATATCTAGATACAAAGACCTGCTTCAAGATGAAAATAAAACTAAGTTTTGCATGTATTGTCATTTCTAGTAACTTTTAGAAACAAAGTTTCATGGAAATTAACATGCAGTGTGCTGAAATGTCGGAGTGGGAAGCTGAAGCCTCCTATCTTCAAAACGTTCACCAGTCCCAGGGGTGACTGACCCTTCCAGGTTACCTGTAAGACTGAGAAGACACTTACTATGCTAAGCTTTTCGGTTGGCATTGCAATCTTCTCTGTAAAAGTTTTGAAGTAACTATTTACAGCTTGGATGATATAATTATCAGATAAAATGTATGAAGAGTAGAAAGACATGAAAAAGTGTTTAAAGAGACTGTCGTTTCAGTATTTGTACAACTCCTGGTCACTTCTACTTCACTGACTTGCTGTCCTTCTCATTTTTGGGGGTTAGCCTGATGTATTTACATTTTTTTAGTACAACTGAAGAGCTACAGAAAAATTACTACCAGCCTCAGAATCAATTCTTTGAACCTTTTTTGTGTTGCTTTGTTAGGAGAAATATTTTATAGCTATCCTAATACTTAACCTCTATGTTCAGTTTTACTTTCAGTAAAAGAAGAGCATGCTATTTTAATGGGACAAATTTTCACACACTTTCATCATGTTTCATGGTAGAACTGAAGTCTTGGCAGTTTTTTAAGCCTAAAATGTACCATTTCTTAGAATCACACAATTACAGAAAATGCTGTTAGAAGTTCCGCATACCTACATGAATCCTCTAATGAGTCGTCAAGAAGGAATAAATGCATTAAAACTTTCATCATGAATGTAAGCTCAAGCAAAACCTTCAGATAGAATTTGGCCATGTTACACTCCTCCTTGGTTCAGTTATCCTTAATGTCCTAGGTAAATGTGCTACCTCTCAGCTGCTTACAAAACAGTTTGAAATGGGCAAGTGAAATCTACTGAATATTTCCAGAACTGTAGTGAATATTTAAAAAAAAAAAAGATTTCAAAGACAAAACTTAATTATTTCTAATGGAAAACTAACCCACTAGAAAACAGACAGCATCCTTCAGGGAACAGGAAATAATACAATCTGGTTAATATTATTAAAAAAAAAAAAAAAAGTTGTCGCTTTTCTGCTTTAAATATAGACTTCTGGACAAGCTATTTGGAAGTGGTCTAAGATCAGGAGTTATTTTCTAGATGCTTTTTTAAAATGAAGAATTCATTGATGAATTATAGTTAAATTCAAATTAATCACAAAAATTGCAATTTGCGGAATTAATTTGTTTTCTTGGTATTCGAAATTGACAAAAAGTGCAAACTGCAGTCTTCCTGGAGGTGTTGTATGTGCTCTTCCTTTCTTTCTGTGCAGTTGTAGCTTTGGTTTAGTTAGAAATTTCCCGTACTTTTCACTAAATATGATGCATTTAATGCCTAGGTTTATTGCTCCTATATTAAATATACCAACTCCAGATAGTTTTGGAGACAGAATACAGCATTAATTTGCTTTCTTTGTTGAAAAAACAAAGGAAAGCAAAGGAGGCCAGCTGTAATAAGACTGCATCTAATATGAGAGCATCATCTGTCATTTCAGCAGGCTAAGCAGGCAGGAATTTGCCCGAGAAGGAGGCAGGTAGGGGGAGTAACATGGCAAATACGGCCTCCATGTCAGAATACGTGTTTGTTCAGCTTCTTCCTTCCTTCTGCTCTCCCCAGTCACACCAGGGCAGTGCGTGTCCCTGAGCTAGATATGTAAGAATCTTCCTCATCAATTTGGGTAATGTTCGTTGCAGTGTTCACATGTGAAAAATGCTAGTTGTACTAAAGAAGCTATGGCTGCATGCACTGGTGTTTTAGTTTGGAAAGGAATGTGCACTTGAAACAAAGCTCCTGACCATGCTCACTGTGCTTTGTTTCACCTTGCAGTGCTTTTTCAGTGCATAAACTGGATTCCTTTCAGTGAAAGAAAACCGGCATTTTTTCCACACGTGCACCTAGTGGGCTGCAACCACAAGTGGGTGTCCAGTGCTGGGGACCAGACTAGAGCTAGCCTGAAATACATACAGTGTGGAATCAGCTCCTCGGTATCAACTGCTTTGCTTTACAGATCTGCTCCTCTTGTGCTGCCCTGCCCGCTTACATCGATATCACTCGCGGTGTTTGGTTAGCCTGGATCAACAGACTTAACGAATAGTAAAATGTGGCCTGTCTTGTGACCCATTTTTAGTCAGAATGGTTGTGTGAATGCTTAAAAGCCTAAGAAGAAATAAAAAAAAATCAAGTGTTAGTATGCTGAGGAAAAACAGCATTCAGACCTTAGTTAAGAAGTAGCTCTTAACTATGAAGAGTAGACTGCAGCCAGGGCTCTGCCTGGCCCGTACTTCTCACTGGGGTCTTGTCTGTCATTCCTTCAGGCTTGGAGTGCATTGATCTTGATGCGTCTGTTTGAAATTGCCTCTTGCTTCCCGTATCCATGCTTATTTTTAGCAGGAGATACAAGAGTCAGTAGACAGGCTCCATGTTGCATTTCTAAGCTCTTCTCGTGCACTAACCCTCATCTACCTATCCATCCATAATTCTCCTAAGACACATGAAAAAGAAAAGTTTCTGTCCTTCTCCAATATGAAAAGAGCTTTAGATATTTATCTCAGAGACATTGGCCAGGTTATTATCCTGTTCACGCTGAAGGACCAAAGGGGCTTCTGAAGATACCTCTGAAGGTACCTTGTCTATCATGAAATCGTTCCCAGGCTCCTGTTACTACATTTCAAGGAAATAAAAGTGACAGACCTTCCTTTTGCAGTTTGGCAAGCTGGGTTTCACAACCCATTATCTGTAATTGCTAGAATTTAATTTAATAGAGCTAGTGATTTACACCAGAGGATGACCTCACCTGAAACTACTCAGCAGGACAGTCCTTTTAGGCGGGATCTTTTAGATGCATTTGGCACTCAGCATTCACTGTGTTATGGTTTGTTGACAAAGATTTTGCTTTGGTGCTTTCCCATCATCTCAACTGGTCCAAGAGACAAAGGAGAAAGGGACTTTTGCTCAGTATTGATTTGTCTCTCTTACTGTTTATTGGGTCTCTTAAGCTCCCCCATCAGGACAGTCAGAGGACTTTTTATTCACCTACAGCTTTCATAACATTTCTGTTCAGGAGAAAATCCTAAACTTTGTGTCTGTTGTTTAGTTTCAGTCTCTTATCTCAAATGACGTATTAATTTGCCATTTTACTTCACTTAATTCTTTTTATTTTCAAGATTTATTTCTACAGTTAAGCTTGACTTATGTCACATCCAAACTTATTGGTTTATTCTTTATAGGGTTTATTGCTTTAAGAGTTCCAGACGAGGGACTTGTCAGGTGGAAATGGTGTATATCTGCCTTAATGTAACTTTGATTTTTCCTGTCTCCATCTGCTGGTAGAAGATGAGACTAGCTGTTCAAATGGATCTTACAATGGGTAGCAGAAACAATAAATTTCAAATAATAAATGCCCCTTTTGCTCTTATAGACACCTTCCATTAGGAACTGGATAGAAATGATCAATTTGTTTATTTTTACTCCACTTAATAATAGCTAGCAAATGCTAATATTCTTTGATCTGTTGTAGATTTACACTGTGCTGACAGGAGAGAGTTAGATATTCAAATGGATATACTAATAACCTGAGAATTCAAATCAGTGTGCTGATGAAAATAGATTTATTCATTTCTATGGGAGCAAGAGACATTCTTAAACGGTCATTACTCTTCTTAAATATTAATATTTTTACAGTTACCGAGCAAGCAGATAAAGGCAGTAACAAATAATGGGATTTTCGATGTGATCATTTATTTTAACTTATTTCTGCGGACAGGTATATAAAGATTATGTTATATGTAAACTACTGGTTCCTCCTAATGCTTATAATACAGAATTTTCCAGTGTTCTGACCAAAAAGAATGAAACACCTGCATAGAGTCATTTCAGTAGTTCATTATGTATAAGCTAACAAGGAGGCTGGGTTATATGCAAAACTGTTTGTAAGGATATATAATGCATTCAGGATACAGTGTTTCAGTCAGCAAAAGACTGCTTTCTATCTATCTGATGAAAATGCATATGAAAGATAGCAAAGCATGATACTGGTCAGCAGCGGTGTGATATAACTCTTCTGTAATCTAAACTGGCGTATATCAGAAAAATGTTACACAAATATTGCAGCATTCAAAGCAGTGTTACATTTGTATGTGATTTACGTAATGTAATGAAATATTTACGCTGATTGTTATTTCCATCTATCCCTAATGATTTGTAGATGCTTCTGACTTTGATGTTTTTACAACAGAGGTTTTTATAGACCTGAATGTTTTTAATAGAACCACTAACCAAGCCTTTACTTTTATTTTTTCTTTCCTTCTGTCATGTGTTTGTAGGAATATTTTTCAAACACTGTAAAGATGCTGGTAGTTATATTCATTCATGAAGCAAGAGGGTGTTTTTTGAGACCTGTTTCCCCCAAGAACTTTCAATATGAGGTGGTGCAGGTATTCTCAGCCAAGAAACTACAAGCACTTCTGTTTTGGTGGCTTTAATTTTAAAGGCTTGTGTTAAATTTTGTTCTCTGAAAAGTAACTGCTAAAATGATGGCCTTTTATTTAATAGATCTTTTTGCTGTCGTCACTAAGAGTTTTATATGTTCGCATCATTGGCAAACTTTTTTCTCTTCTTTATTCTTGCTAGCCCTGCAGGTTCCCCCTCAGTAAAGGAGATCGACTCTCCTCAAGCTTCATTGTTCAAAGGGATGCATAGAAGTTTCTGAGAGGTGCCCAACTGTCAGTAAAAGTCAGTTCTGTTCGGAAATGTATTCTTTGTGTAAATATCTAAAAACAAATGAACAATTTTAATCTCAGAGTGCAAATGCAATCTGTAGGGCTGAAAATAAAAAGAAACATCTAATTATTCATATCCTAAGCACATAGGAAGATCAGTGAATAAACATATTTCCTGTTTATTTCCAACAATAAACAGGAAAACCTGCAATGCAAAGACTAAAATAAAGTAACTCCTCACTGGTAGAGATTGAAACCATTCCAGCTCATATAAAGATGAGTTGCGTTTTGGCAGTGCCTGCCATACAGTTGACCAGAGAGGAATCTGAGGCAACTGATTTAGAGTAGGGGCATACCTCTATGATGGCTGAAAAAAATGGGATGACAGTCAACCTAAAAGATTTAAGAGTCTAAGTCCAATTTTTGAAGAGAAACATTCAGTGACGCTTCTATCCCTAAGTCATTTTTGAAAGTGGGACTCGGGCTCTTACCGTGACGAAAAAAATACCTAAAAGTACCCCAGTGATTTATAAATATCCTTGCTCTCCTAGAGCTGTTAGTACCCAAGTCACTTTGAAAATGGTCTTTGAGCTTCTCAGTCATGGACTTATCAAGGAGGGACTCAATTAATATCTCATCCATCCAAGAGAGGATTTACTCAAACTATCCCTGACAGATACTTGTCTAACCTGGTCTCAAAATCCTCCTGTGACAGAGATCCCACAACCTCCTCAGGCAAACTATTACTGTACTTGACTATCCACATCAATAATAAGTTTTTCCTAATGTGTAATGTAAATCTCCCTTGCTGTGGTTTAAGCCTATTACTTGTCCTGTCCCTTGTGGACATTTCATAGCCCTTCAGACATCTGAATAGTATTATCATGTATTCCCTCATTCGTCTCTTTTTAGCCTTAGTTGAGGCTAAAAAAACGTCCCCTTAGGCACTGTGAAAATTTTACCCAAAGCCAGCTTATAAAGTGGAGCTGCTTTGTTAATGCCTTTATCAAATAGCAATTTCAGGATAAAAGTGTAGTGTAATGGCATGTGGTAGGAAAGTGATACAACTGCATGCACTTCAGAGGCATTATGGTTTAAATGGAGATTTGGGGTTGTATCATTTGCTCAGCTTTTTACTTGTTGGGATGTCAGTACTGGGATATCAAAAGTCTTGGTAAATAGCTGTCTCATTCTCATTCAAGTTACTCATCTGGTGTATTGCTTCTGCAGTTAAAGCTTACGTCTCTGCAGAGCATTGCATTGTGCCAGATGTACTTAACAGCTTACTCACAGCAGTTCAGCACCTTTTAAACACTGCAGGCTTTCTAAAACAAGGTCTGCCTTATCACCTTATACAGCACCATGCAGAATGAAGCCTGACCTACTCATTGACCAGGCCCAACCAGATACAGCTGTGATGAAGTTACATGTATAATTGCTAAGTAATAGTGCTATCTTCCCCTGAAGGAGTTTCCACTCGGTGTACATCATTTTTTCCTACCCTTTTTGACTGACATGATTTTGGAAGTTTGTGTTCATTTTCTGGCATTTCAATTAGAAGGCATGACAGAGATTTGTGCAGATTTTTCTTCCTTGTATTTTTAAAAGTAGTAGCGATGCTTACTGTTTTAGTCAGCTGAATGGAGAAAAGCAACTTGACGAGCACACCCCCATCATGCTTACCTACCTTTGGGTCTCAGTGTCTAGGGAGGGGACAAGGGGGCTACCGAAAAGAGCACATTTTTTGTGACAGTGTGGCCACCCATAGCAGCAAAAAGAGTTTTCTTTTTGAGGTTCTTCTTTGAATGTATTCCTAATGTTTGTATCTGTCAGTTCCGCTGATGTGGCATCTCAGGTTTTAAATTAATATTGTTGTAATGCATTTCTCTTTAATTAAAAAAGAGAGCTCCCCCATAGGAAATTTCCTAAAACAAAACTCATTAGTAATAAACAGATTAAATCTTTATCAGTTAATCAACACTATAAACTTCTGAGTGTTCTGAGAGCGGCATGAGATAACACTGTCGTCATAATAAGAGTGTTTGAAATCATTAGGGATACCACCGAGCCATTTGGGTGGTGAGAAAATAATGATTGAGGATGGGCACCCCTGCAGAGCTCACGTGTGAATTCCCCTAAAGATTAAAACTGCAAAAATCTGGATTTTGTGTTGTCCCCATCTCTAAGCATTTTTTTAAATAGTGCACAACAGTGATGGGCAATACCAAGCAAATTCTTATTGATGCTGATACCAGAACCTGTCATGATGCCACAAAATTTTAGAGCAGGTGGTCAGTGAAATTTTAGGGACTGTTGGTGGGATGGGAGCCTTTCCACCTTCTCTGAGAACCTCTTTCCATCTGATCTCTCTGAGCCTTTAATCTGTGGTGGAGACTGCATTCCTTATCCCTCCTCCATCCTCAACACAGTCACTTCTGCTGCTCTTCGCCCTCCCAGGACTGTGGCAATCCTCTCATCATGCACGTGAGGCAGTTCTGCTCTGTTCCAGCTGTCTCCTGGGACAGAGAGCACGGCCTGCTGTGGAGATGGGAGAAAGCAGCCAGCTCTGGGCAGGGACCTCTTTGAAGAAGGCTGGGGAGAGGCAGGGGCATGGTGGAGCAGGACAGCGCAAACTTGTATGGCTGGTAGAGTATCAACACCTATTAATCCGGTATCATTTGGAGCCATGCACATTTAGAAAGTTGCGCTATTGACATTTGACATTGCCATTTTCTCCATCATTACTAGCAACATGTGAGTGCCCCTCTGTGTCACCCTGGGGGTTCTTTGGAGCCCTTGGGATTATGTGGGTTCTTTCTGTGAACTTTGTGAAAAGTGAAAGTAGGTGGGCTGGAATAAAACAGTGAGAAAAATGAATCATGTTTGTCCACATCCAGCAAACTTACTGGCATGGGTTAGCAGGAAGTTATAGGAGGGGGAGAGCTACTGGGAGTCATATGTAACTATTGTATTTTCATTTCTCATCTTTAGTCTTTGTTTGGTCACAGCAGCAATAATTGCATGTGTTTTGTTACAAAAGGGTCAATATAAATCAGTCTTGTTGTGGCATGAATTAAAGCAGTAGTAATGGTATTATCAAATGTGTTAAGTTCTGAATGCGTTTATTGTTTAAAATGCACATTGAAGGTTAGGTGACACTGTTGCCTCCAGAGGTCTAAATTCAAAGACTGTTGGATTGCAAGTGAATCGGCCATTCTCATTTCATTCCTCACGTACTTATTTTGTATTACAAAACACAGCCTACTTCATAGCTGCCTGCCCTGGAAAAACAAGAGTCCCAGTTCCTGCCCCTTCATTAGAACTGAATCCGTAGACAGCTGTAAAACAAAAAACCCTCATATGGATGGTCCTATTTAAAAGGCATGAATTGAACTGTGCTGATTAATTTCAGAGCCACTGTGGGCTCTTTCTGTTTAGATGTCTATAGCTGCCATGGCACTATCAGTTTTGGAAATCAGATGGTAGGTGTCTTCACTTTTCTGTCACTGATTCCAATCTGACATTTGTGTACAAAATCACAAAATTTAGAAATATCCCTTTCTTTTTCTCTTATTGTGGTATGTCTTCATGCAGTATATTTTCAGGTTTTCTGGGGGTAAATTGTTTGTAACAACTTCCTTTGTATTCATAATTGCAGTCAGCTCTGTCACCTGTGAATTAAAACCTTTTATTAAATACCTTTATGAAATGCTAGGTACAGATTTACTGGGAGGGGAATAAGAGGATGAAAGAGCTGTTGCATTCTTATTAACAGCCACATAATGCATTTCTGTGCCGTGTGATTCAGACTGCTTCTGCCTTTGAATGTTGTTTGTGCATTTGGAGAAACAAGCACGGATACTTTTTGTTTCATTTTTTAAATACTGGAGTGAAAGATCACTTTCTGTCAAGAAACCATACGCCCTGGCTTGGCAAAATGGACTGTTTGCAAGGAATAGTGTCATACAATCCTTGTGATCATACAGCTTTTTTACATTACTATTTCTGTCATTCACAGACAGGTCTGGGTGACCTTCAGATCTCAGAGGAAGGGTCTTTAAGTCCTTGCTGAAAGAGGAGAATGTGTCCTGTGATTATTGGCATCATTTACCTATTTATCCTCTCCTCCTTACTTTTTCCTTTCTCTTTTTTTTTTCTTTTCAGGATGGAGTAGGTGTAGATGAGAAGCTGTCTTTACGGCGGGTAGCCGTGGTAGAAGATTTCTTTGACATTATCTATTCCATGCATGTTGAAACTGGGCCTAATGGAGAACAAATCAGAAAACATGCTGGACAAAAGAGAACGTATAAAGCAGTAAGTAAAAAAAAAGACAACAACCAACCGACTAAAAGTAAACATCAGTTTCTAAAAGCATGAATTATTTGGGTTTAGTCACATGGCATGCAATTTGTGTTTATTTTTTTTTCCCAGCTGGATTAGTACTGAAGCATTCACCCTCAAATTTATTTCAGAGATCTTTCAATAATGCATGACAACATACAGTGTAGAAATCAGGAGGACCACACTTCCTGTGCCATGAGGGCCAGATCCATTTACTTCAGTAGAGATATTCTTACTGGTACAAGCAGAGAGTTTGTTTTTTCTGTAATGGTTTGACAATTTCTCTAATAGCTCTATATTAATTAATTGCTATTAAAAGGATGAAATCTGAAAGAAGACTTAGAAAGTATTGCCACAACCTTGCTAAATGAGATGCTGTACTTCAGCATATGAATGAAATTTGCTTAAAGTATGTTGCTGCTGACTAAGTATTGTTATTAATTTAATGGTATGAAAACTTGTAGCTTTCTGAAGTTGAAAAGGCCGGTCAGCTACTAGGTGCAATGAGGGAAGTATTGGGAGGGCAGCTGTCAAACCAGTATACACTGGCTGAGCAGAAAGAAACGTTTGTTTCTAAGATTTTTAATTGCATTTTGTTGCTTGACTTAACAGTTCAGCCACTGCCTTAAAACAACACTTTCTTTGCTTATGGAGAACTGATGAAACGTACTACACTTTCCCATGGTGCTTGAGATGTATGTGCCTGCCTGGACTCGGAAGGCCAAGCTTCCACGTGTAGGGATGTGATAGCACCAGACACACTGAGCAGTTGATCCTGGTCCACCTCTCCAGCTGTTTCCAGCTGCTGGGCTCCCCCAGGGTGGCAGGGCAGGGTCTCCAAGCCAGGGCTGGTCCCACCACCCTGGCCAGGGGACAGGGCACCTGGGGGACCTTTCCCCATGGCCCCAGTGGGATGGGGCTGGCAGGGGACTGCATGTAAGGTCCTAAGGCGACCTGTCACCCTGAATACGGTGTTCTTAGCCTTAAAAACAACTTGCAGTCATACCAGCCATTTTTAGTGAAAGGCAATCAAAATGTGTGGGCACTCCAGGTTTCTGATAACCACACCTCAAATTTTAGCCATAAGAAATAGCTATTTTTCCTTTACTGTTTTTTTCAGATATATAACAATCTTCACTATGTGTCTCTGAATCCCTTCACAAATATTTTATTTATAGGCTATTTGAGACAGTTTGTTGTGGGATAAGCTCTTGGCAACGTTTCTTATAATTTGTTCCCAGCAGTATTGACCTGAAAGTAGATGTATGAAGGAAGACACCAGTCATCTGGGTATGCTTTATAAGGCTTGGAGTGATATTTCAGGATGAACAAACACAAACTGTCTAAATTAATTTTCATCTGTCACCTCAGCCATTTTTGTACTTGGTGTGTTTTAGAAAGCAGTATAAAAGTAATATTTTCATTGACCTTTATCTTTTTTTTTTTGTTGTTTTACTTTAGTAAGTTGTTCAAAGGTATAGGTCACAAACTTTGTAGAGTAATATACAAGTATAAGGAATGTTGCCAACTATAAATAGAATGCTTCAAGTTATAATCCTACAAATGCATATAATATGTATATATACTACGGTATTTATAAATAATATTTATTACTGTATAATATATACTAAGTATAATATTAATTGCTGTAAGAATCTCATGATTCCAGGTCAGATAAGAAATTTGCTTATTTCTGTGTCATTTCTGTGAGGAGAACAATTTGTGCAGATTCAATAGCTTACATAGTACTTTCATTTGATGTTAATTTTTATTGTGATTGAGACATGAGTTTATTACATTGCTATGAACAGAAAATCAAGGTGCCCAGATATATTTCTATATCATTACCAAAGTCTGTAGTATTTTTGTATTCATTTTATTGCTTATTAGTTTGTTAAGGGCATTGAGTCGTATTTCCCAAGGACAGGATTGACATATATAATTTTTAAACATTTCCATAGATAAAAAAAAGAAAAAAGAAAAAAGACTCCAGAACAAACTAATATCAGCTCTTGCTGTCTGTCCCAAGATGAGAATTAGTCTAAATAAACAGGCCTTAAACTCTGCCAGACTAACTGGGCAAATGCATGCTGCTTACTGGACCTGTCAATGAAAATGCTTTCACTAAAAATGGTGAGCTACAGTGTCAGTCTGTTCCAGAAAGCCACGCGGTATCTCCTTCTGTAATGCTGCCGAAGGAAAGAGCTAGTGTCCTGGGCAACTGTCTTACAAAAGTTGTACCCTAAGAGCTTTATAAATCAAACTGAAGTACTTTGGCGGGGTTTAATTTTATTAAGTGAATTGGAAACAAGATTAATTTAGTCTTGTTTCTTTATTCACAAGTCAAAAGTGAATCATCCTTGACATTTGTGAATGTATATATCATGCATAAGCATTCACCAAGTAGTTTGAATGATCAGTTTTTACAGGAAGGGTTGTTCGCAACCGTATGCTACAATTGCTATTTGTTATTCATAATTCCTGGCATGTGATGATCACATTGCTTCTGCTCTCTGACTGGATAACTGGAACGTTTTAACAGAAAAATGATGGGGAGAAAGCCACCACATTTTTGGTACAAAAATGCTGAATGTTTGAACTTCATAAATATTGTTATGGATTTTCAGTACCTGAGTATTTCTAAAACAAAAAAATAGATGGCACAGCCCTAAGAGCTGCAACATAGTAATTTCAAGTAATCAATTTACTTATATATGCATGTGTCTCTATTTTCAATTGGGAACCTGCACCATTCAAAATTTTGAATAGTACTCAAGCATGATTAGAAAGGTAATGAAATTGTCAAAGGTAACTTAATTAATCACTGTTTGCATTTATATGGAGTCACAAATTTGGAATTGGTAGTGTCTTTTCCATTTTTAATAAAGTATCACCCAGATGCTGGAGTGCTCAAATACGTCAGTATTTTGCTCTGAAAATGTGTTCAGAACAGCTTACAGACTAAATTTCCAGATCTGTAATCTATAGTGACTTGTTTATGTTAACTGTGTGGAAATGAATGGTGTTTCTGCAACTGATTTCTGTGGGACTTCCTACAGTGGTGCTGCACAGGAAGGTAAATAGGTTGTGGTGCTTGGTACCTCTAAAAAAGCAGCATATTGGAAGGGAGCTTTATATTTTCATGATGCAGCAATGTACCAAACTCAAACTTTAGGATTTCTTGGCACAAATTCTACAGAATATTAGGAAAGCATCTGTGATTCAATATTTAAGATTAGAATAAGGTTCCATTTTCTTCTCTGTGCACTAACGCATGAGAAGGGAATTGTACAAATTCTGTGTGAATGGTGTGGTAGAGTAACCTTGAAAATACATGAAAAAGGGTGAGCTTCCTATTTAGCTAGCAGGTTTCATGCTCATTTCAAGTGCTTGACTTGTATACAATATAAAATTGATGGGCTGTGTTCCTTGCCAGCATAGCTGTACTTGCAGGTAGACTTACACCGGCAAAAAAAGACCTGACTTAGATACATAAAATGAAACCAAGAGTTGTCACGATTTTAAATTATATCCAGAATGTTGTGGTATTGACATTCATCAGACTGAAGGAATACTTAATACGGCATTTATAGTTTCGGTTAGCTCCAGGGTTCCCAGGGAAGTTTACAAACAGGATGGCCTTGATCTGGGAGATAATTCCCTCACAAAAGCAAGATATGGGACACAAGGCCAGGCCAAGTCTGCAGCTCAGCAGGATGACAGGTGTCTAGGAGAGTGAAAGGAGCGTGATCCTTGGTGCCAAGGACAGCAGCAGTGCCCAAACAGGTGCCCTGCCCTTCCCATTTTTCCCAGATCTTCTGGGCTGCCAGGCTCCACAGACGGCAGAGTGAAACACATGGGCTGGAGGAGCTGGTTGAGCAGTCAGGAGAAAGTGCAGAGGATCCTCCGATGGGTGGCTCTGCTCGCGCTTGTGTATACCTCAGTGTCCTAGAGGAACTGCTTTGCTTTGGGTTAGTACATTTCTCTATCTGTCCTGAAGGTCTGTTTGGATATGTGTAGGCATCAGACCCTGAGAGGAAGGCTGCAGTGTTGGAGTGGAGACAGGGATGTACAGGAGAAGAATATTCAGGAGAAGAATTTGTGTGGCTTAGTGGGAAAGATGCGCAACAAGTGCATGGCTAGCTTCTTTGTGCCTTTCTTGAGCTATGTATCTTGATTTAAACTAGTCAGCTGTATCTAAAATTTAAATTCAAGTGCTGAGGGGTTTATCAGGGGTGGGAGCAAGTGGGAAAAGTTGTGGCTGCAGTAGCAGCATACTGCAAAAGTCTCAAGCTGTTAGGACAACTCTTTGTGATTCAGCGCAAACCAGGAAAAAAAGTAGCCTTATTAAATTTTTCAAGAAACTCAATTGTCTCCGGTGAGTCTGAAGAAAGGAAACAACTCTGCGTCCTCTCAGGTCCAGCTCTGAGTACAGTTAGGCCAGATTTATTGGTCAAGCCCTGTATTTAAGAGTAGGTTTTACTTTCCTTTAGTATTCTTAAAAAAAAAAAAAAGTTACATTTTTATGCCATTTAAACAATGAACTGTGAAGAGTGCCTCACCTTTGCATATTATATCTGAGTGGGTTGTCTACCTGAAAACAGATGGTGTGAGTCTTGCAGCCGACTTAAACACCTGAAATTCTGTGCACTTGAATATTTTTACCTGTGAATGATGATCTGATGTCTGCCTGTTGAGCCTGCATAGCCACAGTGCAAAGCCTTGAAACGCTGCAGCAGCAAACTTGAGTTGTGAGCTAGGGTTGTGATGTCTGAGCAGGAGAAATGGGTCAGTTAATAAAATTCCGAGCCCATGAATGAAAAAAGAGCACCATGATGATGAGCTGGAAGAGAAGTAGGCTTGTAAAACATGTGGGAGATATTGATGTGTCAAGGGAAAGTAGCTGGAGGCAAGACTGTGATCAGAAAGGTAGTACATAAATATGTAACATCTGAGGAATAACAGGAGTGTATTAGATGTGGGGCAATACCTGGGGTTCTGTTCTTCGTCTGGCTCTTGCAGTAATAAATGTTTTTCTGTCAACCTAAGAAAAACCTTCAAATTGTGAAACATGACGTGACTTTTTTCCCCTCCCAAACCAAGAATGTACTTGGGAGTCCTCTCTAAAGCACCATGTTTTCCTTGGGAAATATTTTTGACAGGTTGCATTATGAAATAACATTGTTTCCTTCCAGTACAACTTACCTGATCAAACAGGGTAAAAGCAGATTTGTGGCCTATCTGGTCTCCATCCAGGGCAAACTTAATGCTCTGGGAAGCAGAAGAATATGAGGTTTGTGCAGGGCCTTAACGCACTAAAATGCTTGTATCCACACTAAAATGCTTGTATCCACACTATTCCTTTGTGCAAGGCAAAACATCCAAGCCCTGTGAACTTTTATTCTTCTGACTCGTTCCTGCTTTTTTGCAAAGGGCAGGCTTTGAGTGCCCTGGCAGGGAACCAGCTAACAGGTGCTCCCCGTTGCCTCCCTGTCAGAAAGCTGGTCCTGTTATGTAGGGTTGGAGTGGAGCTGTGAAGTGGGAGCTGAGTATGAGAGGGAACAGCATTTTCCCCAGTACAGCGGGATAGAGAGCTCTTGATAAAACTCTCAGCAATAATGTATCTGCTTTCCTACATCAGTCTTCTATTCTGACCTCTTGCTGGGGAAAGGAGAGGACTTTCCTTGGCTGGTTTGTCCTCCTGTCATCAAGAAACCAATTTATGCCACCTGGTTTGATGGCTGTGGGCCCAGGACAGATTACCGTCTTTTCTCTCTCTCTCTGTCTCTCTCTTTTTGAATTCTTCTTTGGATCATCTCCCCTCCCCTCATCACACTTAATTAAAAAAATATACACACACAACTGACACATCGTATCATCCAGACTACACATACATTCTCTATGTTAATGCTTTAGGGGTTAATAGGTTCACTTGCAAAATTTCACTCCCTCTCCTCACACTTCTCTTTCCTACTCTGCCATATGTGTCCTAAAATCTGCCTTTCAGTGCTTGTTAATTTTCTAAGTAAAAACGGAGCTCTGAAAGCTACATCATCACAATGTCCTGCGCTTAAATCATCTGAATACTGGGGAGCATAAAGTTGACTCTGCCCGTTTTCTCTGCCTGCAGTGATGCAATGGGAAGGCAATGTAGCTCTCATAGACAGTTAGGGCATACCTCACTTAGCTCCAGTGCAAGACAGATTACATGCTCAGGTACTGGATTAGCTCCTTTGCAGTAGTTGTGTTCTGCATGGGATCCAAGAGATAGCGTGTAGACCAATTCCAGAGTTAGAAGGCTTTTGCTGTTGGATGAAGTTTTGGAAGGGCTGATGTACGCCAAAATCTATTATACTGTAGACTTTTTATGAACAGTGGAATAAAATCCTAAAAATTTTGACTCTTAAGCCACTGATGTCAACTCTGTTTTTATTTTCCTCTGTGTTCAGAGTTAAAACAAAATATATGTAGGTGTGCATGGACTGTACTATTAGGGAATGTTCTGCTTCTTATCCTGTAACTTCTGGTGGTAAACTGAACACTTAGTATTTTGGCACTCTCTGCTTAATGCTCCAGAAACCTAGTTTCTTCGTATAATTTTTTTCCCTTTACAATGTAAAAACCATTCAGCTGTAATAGCTATACCTAGCACACAATACCTAAACACTGACCTGCTAGAATCTGCTTATTTTCTGGTTTGTCCATGACATGGAATACATCCAGATACAAGATTACACATTTCTGCAAAGCAACAGAAGATATACTAATAAAACGACCAGTAAGAATAAGGAATCACATAAGGCTACTTCTAAAGCATCATATTTGAAGTTAGTATACATGTAATATGTTTTTAAAGCAATCCAGGTCATATTTCCATCTTTCATGCACTCTGGGATATTTTATCAATATGGTAAATCAGATGCACTCTGGAATATTTTAGCGGTATGATAAATCAGCAGTGCTTGTTTTCTGGTTGGTAGATGCATATGGATGACCAGTTTCCTGTAAATCATACTAAAAATATGCCTGTCTGCATCACGAGTGTGTGGATGTAAATAATGTAATATCCCCCAATTCAATTCACTCTTCAGGCTTTTTTTTCTTAAAATGTAAAAGGTTTTTTTTTTTTTTGGTGGAATTGCAATATCATAATATTCTTTTATTGCAGAGCATCACTGAAGAAGATGGTCTGGCTGTATTTTTTGTTAGCTAATGGCCTTGAGAAGAGAGCTAGGAGCAGTGCCACTGAAGGAAGTGAGAATATACTGCATCAGTGAGGACTGAGTCATTAGTGCTTTCTTTCAGATAGAATAGAGGATAGAAACAGTTTTTCCTGATGAAGTCAGACCACTAAAGTATTTCTGTAGAGTTGCTTACAAAGTGTCATAGGCCTCCAGGTTTTGCTCTGAAACACATGCAAGCCAGCTCCGTGAACTACATGAGCCCAACCTTGAGCACAAGCTGATAAGCTCTACTGAGAGGTAAAATACAGGACTTTGTGTTCAACCTTGTGCTGATTTGGTTAGAGAGCTTCTAGGCCACTGCTGGTGCTAAGCCAGCTGTTTCGGAGCATGCCCAGAGCTAGCAAGCCGCTGTCTCCATCTTATGAAGTAGATGTGCCCTTCTTCAATGAGAAAGGCAAACAGGAGTTTGCACTGCTGGAGGTGTGAGTTTTTTGTTTTTTTTTTTTAACCTTCTGGCACTAAAAATCGAAAAGAGATTTTTGTATATATTCAGGCAGCAAGAATAAGGAACGTTGTGGGTCATGTCCTTTACATATCTCTTTTAACTTGATACCCATTGTATTACACCAATTAACACAAGCTGAAGTCTTGGCCTGTAAGTGATTGATTCAAATTACAAAGTAAACAGGGGAGGAAGTTGGTGAAAACTGGTGTTATTTAGGGAAGGACATCCTTAAAACTGTGTTGCAGTGGGAGGCTGGAGACACAAGCATCTGCTGTGTGGACAAATTTAGTTATAAAACCTGGTTCCCTTATAGTCAGTGGAGCATACCTATCAAATCTGGGACTTAGCTCACTTGCTTTCCATGGAGGATTTTCATCTTGTTTGAGCAGAACTGGAATTTTGACAGAGATGTTTGATTAGAATAAATGGAGCATTCCTATCAAGTACAGGCAACTAATGAATCCATGGGTAAGCTCCATTAATTTCAATACAGTGCTAAATGTGTTAAATGTTATGAGAGAGAGGTGCTGCATATGTGCACTTAGCAATTTTCTTAATGGTAAATTCTAGCTGATGTAAAGTTCTTTCATTTTATATTTCATAAAGTCTGAGTATAACCAATGTTTTCAAATCCAGAAAGGTAAATAAGCATCTGTTCAGTGATATGAAAAACAGGAAAAATGATCTGAAATAATTTTTTTTGGTAGGATCTCCCATTCAAGAGGGGTTTCATTTAATGCCTTCATTTTCAGATGAATTGTTTCATTCCCCGAGAAAATCTATACCAATTCTCATCACAGAACAAATTTTGCTTTTATACTAATCCCCTTCTCTCCCCTCAAATAAAATTTCTGTTATATATATATATAAAAACAGCAACAAACAGCGTGAACAGCAATACCACGAACAGGATGGTATTATTCACATTCTTATTTTACAATGCATCATTTTCCATGTATTTCCAGACCAAACTATGTCACATCAAGAAGCACTAATTTAAACTCCACCTATTTTCTAGAATGCTCTGTCACTGATGAATTTGGTCCATGGAGTTTTAGGAATCGTGACTTTCAACACAGGCTAAGTAGGTGACAAGCAAGCTAAGAAGAAGTGTGTAAGAGAGAGAAAACAGTCCATTCCTCCTCCTCTTAGTGTCCTTGTGAGAAGCACAAGTGATTTGCACAATTTAATCCCATTTACATCCAGTTAAAGGAAGGTACCTTGTCATTTTTGTATGCACACTTTCATACACCCCACCTCCATCTTTCTGCACTTCCTACATAAACTTGGATCAACATAGCCTCTTGATAGGACATTGAATCCTACTGCAGGTTTTACAGTAAGGGAATACAAGTAGATACCAGTTGACTCTTCTTTTAATCTCTATTGCTGGGACTTTGTCTTTCTGGGGGAATATCTCTCTTGCAAAACAATCATCTTGGTTGGGAAAAGAAGGGCTAGAGGTTCTTTACAACACTTGCAGTGTTCTGTATATATATGTAAACATATGTAAGTGTATAATAGAATCACAAAAAAAGCCATGGCTTTGCCCGGCAATGTCTTGAAAACATTCGAGTTTGGAGATTCTTCCACCCATCTGGTAAACCTACATCCAGTGCACTAGCCTGCTAATGAAGAATTTTTTCCTCATGTCCAGTCTGAATTTTCCTAGCCACAGATGGTGGCTGTTGTCCCTGGTTTTAGCCTCTGAAGAGTTTTTCTCCACAGTTTTTCTATTCCCCTTCAGGTGATTGTGGGCTGCAATTAGACCTTTCCCTGCCTCATAACTTACTCTTTGTGACACAAAACAAATCCAGCCCCCTCAACTCAAGTTCAGGTCACTTGCTTTAGGCTCCAGCTGCTGTGGTGGCCTGCTGCAGAGCCGTGTCCTGCTTCTCAGCCACCTTGAACCGTGGAGTGGCAAATCAGACACAATATTCCAGCTGCTGTCTTACCAGCACTGAGTAGAGAGGTGTAATAACTTTTCTCGATCTGCTGGCCATATGCTTAATGTAGCCGGTATGAAATTTGTTTTTATCTGTGATCAGAGTATGCTGTTGGCTCATTTTCAACTTGGCACCAACCGTCACCTTCAAGTCCTTTTCAGCAGAGCAAAAATGTCTATAAAGATATATGCATCCCTAGGGAGAAAGGGGCAAAAATGCAATCTTTCAAAACAGCAATAAGTCCTTCCTCCTCTCCCTTTTCAAAAAAAAAAAAAAAAAAAAGGAAAAGAAAAAAAATTCCTCTGACACGTGTATGTGGTTGGAAAGAATGAATATGTCCTAAGAATCAAAAACAAAATCTGTTGTTTCAAGGTATCCCCAGGTGAAGGGGAATCTCTAAAACTGGGCAACTCCTAAATTCTATAACTGTTAATAAAGATAATTTACTTACTGTGCAATATTAAATAACAAACTTTCCAAGAATATCTTCACAAAACATTCAGATACAAAGTTAGAATAGCAAGGAGACTGTCATCACTGGTAACGCAGAGTCCTGTATCTGTCTACATATTGTTACAATCAAAATAAATACAGTACATAAGCCAAGCATGTTCTTTTTTTGGTATTGGTTATAAGAAAAATGTTGCTTTTCAACTTTTTTTTAAAAATAGCCCTCAGTGGGATGCCAGTTATGTATGAATCTTTTTGCTGAAAAGAAATTGAAAAAAACAATAAACAGACAATGAAGCCCCAATTGATATGAGTGAAATTTTGTTCAGTATCGACTATTATTAGCCATTAGATGAGAAGTAGGCAGATTGGATGGATGTATCTTGAAATCCTGCATAGTATGCAGAACATGCTTTCATTGTGCTTCCTGGCATTGTATGAAAATATGCCTTATTTGGAAATATAATGATCAGTTCTGTTAAATCATGTTCAATCAGCTTATATAACACCTATATTTTGTTATTCATTTCAGATTTCAGAGACCTATGCCTTCCTACCGAGAGAAGCGGTGACACGATTTCTAATGAGCTGCTCAGAGTGCCAGAAAAGAATGCATTTAAACCCAGATGGAGCAGATCATAAAGGTAGTTTTAGTGTCAAATAGTGGGATGTAAAGTAATTTTATTTCTAATACCCATTTATATTTTCCTAGCTTAAGTGAGGGTTCATAAAAATTTGGTAGACTGGAACAGTTCAATAACTCAGATCATCTCATTTACTTAAGCTGGAAGGTAGTGAATCTTCTTCTTTCGCGTAAGGATGGAGTGTAATACCATATGCACCCTCGATAGAAAGATGATTTTATCTGGAGGAAATCATTTATTTTGCTAGGGAAATGTTTATATGGAGGCTTAAACATAAGGAATAGATAGGCTGCATGTGCTGTAGTCATTTGGGATAGAAGAACTCATCACTTTTCAGGTTTTGGACTTGATTTTCATTTTTCTTCAGGAGATTTCCATCTGCACAGCCTACAAGCAATTGAAAATGCCAGAGTGAGAACTAAATGACATAACTGTCTGACTTTGACTGCAGAGTAGGCTGAAGTAGCCTCCACAACTAACATAATGCATAATAAATATTTTTATTACAGATAATGGAAAACCTCCAACTTTGGTGACCAGTATGATTGATTACAATATGCCAATTACTATGGCCTATATGAAACACATGAAGCTGCAGCTACTAAATTCACAGCAAGATGAGGTACAAACTGAACTGTTTTAAGTTTGTTTTTCTGTTCTCCTGTATTCTTTGGTGCTTGTCTTTGTGGTAGCCAAGAAACTGAACTGAAGATTGATGTCGATCCCATCTTTATAATTTGATTGCTAAAATAGTGACTATGAAATCAAACCAAGGCTGCGTAATCGGTGTGAGAGAAAATGTCATGACTTAATGCCCTTCCACGGTTGGGGGTAATATACTGTACTGCTTCAAAGAACCTGAAGGTGTCCTTTTACTGTCTGAACCACTGGAAAGGATAAGGTGGACAGCTTGTTTGCCTCAGACTTCGTGCTATGCTCAGCAGTGACTTTCATTGTCTGCTTCTAGAGAGCAATACCATCGACCGCTGAAATGAATGCCATGATGTTGTCAAGGTTAGTAGCCAGGATGCAACACATTACAGTGAGATAGATGGAAGCCCTAAGCCCTAACAACATCAGTTGAAATCTTTACAGAAAAAAGCTTGATAAATAAGAGTACTTCATCAGTTGGAGGGCACCTACCAAATTATTTGTAATAAACTCGTTTTGCTAGGAATGCGTTCATTTACCATTTGAGCTGCCAAATATTTAGAAGCCCGGCTATGTGCCAGCCAAAAAGCAGTCCTGCATGCTGTGTCCTTCTGCCTGTCTACAAGATTTTTTTTAATAAAGAAAACCTTCAAAAACAACCTTAGCAGCTGGAATATGTCAAAGACCCTGACTGCGTCTTGACTTCTGTGGAGTCAACCAGATTTGGTTTCATAATAAGTAGATATGGGATACTGGTGGAGATGTGTGAATTACTCAACACCCATAGAATGGGGATTTCACCACTCACTTTAGCCTGTTTTATTATTATTATTATTATTATTATTATTATTATTATTTTATTATTTTTACTGGGGAGGGTGTGGGGACAGATCCCTGACTCTGAGTTCTTAACACACAAATACAGCCTAGTCTTCTTTCCCTCCTTTGGAGTCTCCCCTCTGTATGCTGGCCCTTTTCAGGAATCTGACAGCAGGATTTCAAGCAGCAGGAGGTAAGAGGCTTTATCCCTGAAGTAGCCTTAGGAGTTAAAGGACTCTTTGGTTTCCCTACTTCCCCTCTTTGAGAATTACTCATCCCACAGTAGGGTCAGGCACTCATGATGGATCAGGGCCATCTGCCACAGTGCCTCTATAGCCCGAATGTTTTGGTGTAGTCCTTCTGGTCTGATGACTGATATTTTCATTAAACTGTTTTTTCATCTAGATGAACCAGTGGCAACCGTACAGGGGCAGCAGGAAGCAGCATTGCTTGGTATTTCCCTGCCCAGCTCAGTGTTGTAGCTCTGATGTTACTGTGTATGAAATGTCTACAGTGGTGGATTTATGAAAAGAAAAGCAGGTTTTGATACGTTTTTGTCATAATGTGTTTGCCATGGCAGAACGGGTGCAAGGAAAGTTATCAAGATAATTTTTGCATCCTTTCTCAAAGCAATTTGGCTAAGAATTCCTTTTTTTCTCCAGGCTGTACATTTCTTGCACTGAGAAAAAAATGTCAGTGAAAATGTTACAGTACAAAGCAGGAGGATTTTTGGTGCATACATTCAGACTATTTCATGCACTTAAAAACATGCTTGGGTTTGTAAGAAGGCACTGTTTCCAAGGTTTCATCCATTATATCTGTATTCTTATGGAGGGGGTGGAAATGAGACAGGAGTGAACTGGGATGCCACAACTAGCACAGTGATTGAAAGCCTCCAAGTTCTCTCATCCTCAATTCATCATTTTTCATCTGAGGCCATCGATGAAAGGGAAACAGACTTGATCTAACAGAACTCATCCATGTGTGGGAATTTACAGCTGTGCTGCAACTGGTACAAAGGCCAGCAGCTACCAGCTCTGCTCCCCATGCCTGTGGGTACATTCAAATTCAGATAAAAGTTTCACGCAGTTTGTAGAGTGAGGTGGAGATTTTCTGCAGACCACCATAGGCAAACACAGGCTGCCCATGTGTGGTGTTGTTTTTTATACCTGTGCAAGTAGCAGATAGCCAGAGTTACCTTACTGTGAGCCCATACAGATTGCCCAACCTCAGAATTCGAAAATGTAAGCTGCTGCTTGCTGATTCCTGCAGGGATCAGTGAGAAATACCGCTGTGCCTTAAGAGAGGAGCAATGTTCCAGAAGATCTGCGGGAATTTGTGTCCTGATCTTTCTCTATGAGACAGCAGCGTGTATTTTCCCTAAATCTCAGAACCGGCTTGGTGCGTACCTCGGCCCCGTCTGTCTGGGGCATGAGGCTGGTAGGCACCAGCTCCCCACGGTTCTCATGCAAGGGCATGACTGGTATTTGCTGCTGCTGTAACTGGGGTGCTTCCCGCCCTACCTGGGCAACCTAGGGAGGTACCCACTAGAGAAGCTCTTCCACTTCATTTTTTACAAAACTTTGAGAACAAGCTGTGTTTGTTTCATTACTTGATGTCCTGGTGTGATGGTGCAGAACAGCATCACCTTGCATATTGTTCTTCTCTTGCTCCTGGATGGCATTTGGCAGTGCCATCCTGGTTCAACAGGAGATATGACTGCAGGGAACTTCCCTTCCAAAAATAAGAGGAACACCCATGCAAGCTGGAAATAACACCAAGATCCCAGAGAGGAATTGATTTAAGGGCCAAGTGCTTAGAAAGAAAAAAGCGGCTATGTTAGCATCCGTAGAAACCAGTTCACAATAGATACACAGTAAATTTGTAAACGTTGCTGTTTTTCTAGGTCACTTCTGGTAAGCAACCCAGACAACAATAGTCAGAGTCCTGTCAGATAAAGTTTTGTTTTAATTTAAAAAAAAAAAAAAGACATTAATTGGAAAGGTATTATAAATGAATCTTCAGAGGATACAGTTACCTGCCTTATTTTTCTCTATGTTCTTTAAATGGCTTTTCTTCACAACAGGAGTAATTATCTCAGAAAAGTTGTTACTGAAAATATATCACTGTAGGTTTGTGTGTTGCCTCCACAGCTTACAGAACAAGACTTGTGAATGCTAAATTTTTAATCCTTGACTGGATGCATGAACTTCAGTGGGACTGAAACAAGTGAAGTAAAACATGTATTATATACATGCTAAACATATATGTGTGCACTTGTTGTCCAAAACTGTTTTGCTTCTGTAACTGGGGGCAAACTTTCTGATTGGGACTTTTTGCACTCTAATATCATCCCTAGTAGAGTCGCTGTAATTGGACTTGATGGATAAGTCATATTGAAGATGTATGAGGTAGAATAAATTTCAAGAGATTCTCATGCGATTATTTTACTTTGGTTTGCCATTGACTCTCATTTGAGCATGATAAACAATCTTTATCATTTTAATAGACTCTAAACACAATAGCAGTGTAAGAGTGATGTCATGTTAAGGGAATTTGGTTGTGGATTCTTACTAGGCCAAGTTGCCATTTGGAAATATTTTATGGTAAGTGGTAATCACAGGGTTACCTGCCTTGCTTGGGAAAGGTAGAGAATTCATGCACAGAATGTGGAGAGCTCTCCTCAATCATGTTTGGGTAACAAGGACTTTGCATGGGGTCTCTAGTTACAACCTTGTTTTACAAAATGCTGTGGAAACAGTCATGAGTGTGGTAATGGAGTATCGTCTTAGTATATCAAATTGCATTTGTCAGACTGTCCTATCACATAAATGCTGAATGTTCCTTGCTCTTCTTTATGCTTGTTTGCTTATATACATGAAGTATTAGCATGTGAATATATTCCACACCAGACACGAGTGAAATGAATAGGAGCGTGTGAGCTCCACATATAATGTGAACAGCATGCAATGTTTTCTGACATGTCTCTAAAACTTTCAATTCGCAGGATGAAAGCTCTATAGAAAGTGACGAGTTTGATATGAGTGACTCTACTAGGATGTCAGCTGTGAACTCTGACCTCAGCTCAAATCTCGAAGAGAGAATGCAAAGTCCTCAGAATCTCCAGGGCCAGCAGGATGGTAAGGTTCTCCTTTCATACAGAAAATGCGGTATTGTCTTGTCTCTTTCCCATTCTGTGCCTTCATTTAGTACCTGCTGTGTCCTTTTCTTCATAGTGAGTTTCACTAGGTAATTTGAAGTATATGTTCCCTTTGTCTCAGCATGAAGAGGATGAAGTTGGTTGGTTTTTTTTTTTGCAAGTTAATTTATTTGTTGCTTAGCCAACAGGTGAGTGCTTAGACCACTATATGTTAAGTATTATTATTTTACTATTTTTATATATGAAAAGTGACCATACACAGACATAAAAGGAAATAAAACTCAAACCTTTCCAAGGCAATCCAGAAGGCTGAGAAAGTTGTTTTTCGTGGTTGAAATGAGGGAGAAAGAAGAAGGGTGTTACAGAAGCATAGTTGTTTGAGCGCTAGGAATTAGGATGTGATATTCAGAAAAAAGGATGAAAAAGACAAACTCCAGCAGAGAAACAGAGGAAACAGAAGAGAAAACAGAACCGGCGGCATTGTAAATCTGAATGTTAATTATTTTCAGGTTAGTTGCAACATAAAGCTAATTTGTTGGTGAAAGAGATGGAAGTTTTAGTTTGCACAGAAGGTGCACAGATGTATACTTTTTGATTTCAGCCCTTGTTACAGAATGGCCTGGCTTGGAGTGAAATGTCTCCTTGGGCATGGAGCTCACACACAGCCTGTCCTCTGCAGGCTGTTGTGATGGCTCATGGGTGGCACATGGATGAGCAACACCCAAAGTGCTGGTCTATTCTATTGCTATTAAATACAGCATATTGGTATTATGTATTTGTTACTGTGTAATTTCCTGAACATGTGTGCCAATTCAGAAGTTCTTATATTTCTCCTGAACACTATATATATGGAATTTGACAGTTAAGCCAGATTTTTTCCACTTTATGCATCATCATCAGTTGTTAGCTCGTAAGCTATGGAGGTAAGAATGTGTGTCTTACATAGCAGCTGATAGGATCTGGTTACGGGCAGGACCTTGTGCTGTGTTGCTCTCTAGACAAATAAAGGAGGAGGATGTGTATGATGATTTGGTAGGACAGATTTTAACCACAGCCACCTTTTCTCTTTGTGTCCTCAGGCGATCACAGAGTTTGTGTAACCTTTGACATAATTTCTATCTATGTATGTTGACTAAAGGAGCAATTCTGATGCGCAAGAAGTAGTGGAAGCCAGTTCACTTTCCTGTTGAAGTCTGACTTTTCAGGGCTAATATGTAGTAATACTGCTAACTCAAGAGTTTTCAGGGATACTTTGGAAGGTGCCCTTTTTATCTGTCTGGCTTTCAGTGAAAAACTATGCTTTAGAGGTTATTGCTTACATATGTACTCAATCTGTTTCACATATGAAGTATTTCTTAAGAGTAATTGTGTGCGTGTGTATGCTTGAAGTAAAAATCACAGCTCAGTGCAACAACCGATGAAGAAATGCCTGTCATACATGTCTTAATACATTCCGCAACCAGAGTCACGCACCACATCTGATCGTAGTAGAACATATGTACGAATGATAAAATGCTGCAAATCTGTCACTTGCTATTTAAAATCTGTGGCAAGTAAATGCACTGTGGTCTTTGAACTACAGGCACCGTGACCTTACAGAATTGCTGTAAATTTCCCTGCTTTCCTTCCCCTCCTCCCAGATGGCACTTGCTCACCTTCCTAAGGCAATAGTATTTTTTGCTGCTTCTTCTGGCTAAAGCATCTGCCGATAGAGAGAATCGAAATAACAGCTCTTCCTGCCTCATGGTTTTCCTGTGTTAGATGCTGTCAGGTAGCAAACCTGAGTGTGGCTAGTTATAGCGGTACTGTGTTTCAAGATGTGGGAGAAGAGGCTGAAGGAGAAACTGAAAGACATTTGAGAAGGGGAGGAAAGAAGAATGATAGGAGAGGGCAGGAAAAAAAGAAGTCTGGAAGAAATTAATGAGCAGAGGAACATAGGGAAGGAAGCAGGACAGGAAGGAGGGGAGACAAAAGGGCACTAAATGAACGAAGCAGTAGCATTCCTTTTGCTGTCACAGCTTTTACTGTAAAATTTCACAAATTTAATACTTAATTATAGTGTGTGCCCACCCAAATTATCACTTAAGCATGGATGTGTATGTCTAAAGCCTCTCCTTCCCCTTTCCCTTAAACTATTTTATGTGCCCATGAGAGTTTATATCAGCCACCACATTCAGTCTACCGGTGAAGACACCTGACGTTTGGCTTATCTGAAATGTCTTTGCTGCATTCTGGCAGGTGGAAACACGTGGTTGGGAATGGTGCCTGTGGTGGAATGGGACAGCATGTCTCTTCTGCTGCCGCAAACATGCCCTGACTGAGAGGATGATTTGCTAATGGGGATCATCTGCTCATGGGAGTCACTGCTGGCTGGGCTGGATTAGTGACGGATCCAGTGTAGCTAGAGGTGGTGGGTTCTGTCACGGGGCATTGACATGGCCTTCCATACAAAGTGGTGTAAGAATATTTTGGGACATCTATCATTCTTTCCCCATGGATTTCAGGTGATTAACATTACGATATAAACAGAGTCGGTGTTCCCTAGAGGAATGCAGTAGTGTGCCTGGCAATGCTCATGAGGGATAGGTGGAGACACCTCTTCCAGTTCGGTTTGTCAGGGCATAGTGGAATGTCAGCATTCCACTATCTACATCAAAGGAACAAGATGCTTTCATACCCTCTTACCTGGGGCTATACCTGCATAGTATCCAGTCAGGTATTTGGCTTTGGGACTCCATTGCAGAGCTCATCCTAGAAAATTTGGCCTGCGGTTTCTCCACATTTTCTAGTCTGGTACTCTGTGTTCTCTGTTTCTCATGGTTAGGTCATTTGAACCTAAATAGAATAAAGGCAAATATGAGAGCAACCCACGGTATTGGCTGAAAGTAATAGACTTCTTCATCCAGAAATATCATGGTCAGTAGGAAAACTGCTGAGAAGGAGGGGACAGAGAGGAGGGGTGTGCTTTTGCATGTAACAGGTGGGGGTGTTGGTATTGCACAAAAGTCCAGGGCTCTGCAAATGTGCCAAGGCTTCGTAAGATTCCCCGCATAAAGAATATTAGATTGAAAAAGAATGCTGAATTGAGGAAAAAATGAAAAGTAGGGAGAGCTGGTGAATTCTGTCCACAGTAGTGAAGCTGCAACAGTACTGTGAAGGACAGTTCCCACTTTAAATTAGCCTTTGTATGCTTTTAAATAACAGGGCCTTGAGTCACACCTGCTGGTGGATGGCTGAAAATAGCATCCTGAGCACCTGCAGGGCTGCTGCAACTGTGGGGGAGGAGTTGGAAAAGAGCTGCTGCTCTTCCCTGGGGAGTTAGAAGAGGAAAGCAGCTCTAATATGTAATCGGTTTGTTCCCCAGCTGGGAATGGGTTAGGGCTATCTGGTTACCAGTGCCAGGGAGTTGCTTTCCCTAGCAGCCAGATGGATAATAGGGCTGCAAATTGCTGAAGTGCTCTTTCTCTTCTGCGTCCGCTCGCCTTGCTTGCCCCTATTTGCTTGCACCTATTCTTGCAGTCTTGTCCATGTCCTGTCTGCTTCCTTATACATGCTATGGCTCCCTTGTACTAAGCTGGTTCTTGGGGTGAGCACTGCATACCACTCATCTGTGGGCAAAGCTCCCGCTTGAGAGCTATCTTTAATTCTCCTTTTTCCTAATAATGCTCTAGGGACTCAGATGCGGCTGGATCAAAACCTTTTGCTCTTGTCTCAGACCACAGGTAGCAGGCAAGGTTTGCCAGCTGAGTCTGAAATAAGGGAGCTTGTCTTTTTTTTTATTAGGAATTCAGTGCTTCAACCTGTACAAGATGATTTCTATAGTGAAAACTGACCTCTAGACAGGTCTGTCAGAGGGGCAACAAAATCTTTTGCCCAGAGGGAAAACAGGACTCTGGTTGCACTTGCCTGTTAGCTGGAGCTCTGTGCAGAACAGCTGAGTGTGTATTGCTTGCTTGCTGTGCTGGCTCGTTGGTGACCAAGCCACAGGAGAGGTGTGTGTGGGGTGCTCTGATTAGAGGAAATTAAGAACATGCACAGCTCTGTCCCTGGAAGTAACAAGGGGTAAATTTTATGCTGAAGTTTATTGCTTTACACTATGTGAGGTGTCAAATAAAAATTAGGGATGAGACTATTTGACTATAACTCAGTGCAAGGTGGAGAATTCTTCTATTTGCAGTATTTCTCACTCTACTGAGGTGCAGCAAAACATTTTAATACTTTGTTTGGATTTGGGTGGTGGGATTATGTTCTCTTCAATCCAGTGTGTAGAAAATGATACAGTTATGCGTCTACACATATTTATATAGAAATACCCCTCACAGACATTGTATGGAGACTGCTTATAGAAGCTAGCTATGACAAAATATGTTATGATTCAACCTTTGACAGGTGTTATGATATAATCTTAGATGTGGACATTAGTAATAAGCTTTCCCATATTTTTTTTTCCAATTTATAGAAAATTGAGCAATAGTACTGTAATGTAGTGGAGGACTATTCCTTCAAGTAGCTTGTAGTCATTTGGATGGTGCCATTCTCTTTCCCCAGCTTGTTTAAGTTGCCAGACTTTCCACAGTATATATTTAGAAGATGTAGTTGTTCACATTAACCATTCCCTTCACTCATATGGTGTTTGTGGTAGATGGAAGTATTGGAGTTGATCGTCTAAATACCTGTTTTCTACATCAAAGATATAATCTTTAATCAACAGCTTCACCTCAAGAAAGTAACATTAAGTTGTTGTCTGTGTGTCTGTGCAAGGGTGCAGAGTTTGCTGTACCCATGCTTGCCATTGTTTTGTTCTCTCTGAACTGAGCCCAAGCCAAGTTTTTAATCCATCTTCCTGTTCTGAATTGGTTGTATTGTAGTACTTCTTTCTTCTTTTATCTTTATTCCACTAAACCTGTGTATTAGGTTTAAGTGGTAAAGGTTTGGTAGCAGGGGGGCCACAGGGGTGGCTTCTTTGAGAAGATTCCAGAAGCTGCCCCATGTCAGATCAGAGCCAGCTCCAGC
>VXAL01013273.1:137947-198310 GCA_013399475.1 Chauna torquata | reverse complement strand
CCCCCATTCCCCGTTCCCCTGCGCCGCTCGGGGGGAGGAGGTAGAAGAGGGTGGATGGGGGGAAGGTGTTTTTAGTTTGCTTTTAGTTTCTCACTGCTCTAGTTTGCTAGTTATAGTAATAAATTATACTAATCTCCCTATGTTGAGTCTGTTTTACCCGTGACGATAATTAGTGAGTAACCTGCTTGTCCTTATCTCAACCCTTCAGCCCTGGTCCATCATATTTTCTCCCCGTTTCTTTGAGGAGGGGGAGTGAGCGAGCGGTTGTGGTGGAGGTCGCCTCTTTAGCTGGGTAAAACCACCACAACCTGGACTCACTGTCTTACAATATTGACTTTTCTTTTTCCACACCATGATTTAAGTGAGATGCATGGGTTCAAACACCAAGTGAGATGTATGGGTTCAGGCCAAAGTGAAGACAGATTGGCAAAGGAGCATATTGAAGTAAATTGTCCCTGCTGCTCCCTGTGTTTTGGCTGTGCTATTGATGTTGAGCAAAAGCAAGTGGTAACAAAGCCAACAAGAGAGCAGAAGATTCTCAGCACTAAACCCATTGCAATCTTTTTGCTGCTAATTAAGAAGTCTCTGTGGAAATGCTGTTTTACATTAATTTACAAAATTATTTTACATTAAGTGGTATTGGGCCTTTAATTTCTGTTCAAGCACTCAAAGGTTTTGCAGATATGCTTGTTGTGTATGAGGTCTAGGTCCACTTGACTTCAGCAACAGCCCACAAAAGATTAGCCCAAATGTTTGCAGGGTTTGCTTGTCTTTTACTTAAAATCTTGACATCTTTAGGCTCCAAAACAAAGCAACTGACATTTCTGTGGTGCATGGGACTGAAATTACCACACAAAGTCATGAAGCTGTAATAACAGTATTAAAAATAAAATGAAAAGCAGCCTGCTAGTTTTCCTTCATGCAACCTCTTGTACTTACAGAAAGCCTTTTAATGTGGGGGATTTTCTGTGGCTTGACTGGTTTTATTTGCAATCTGTACATCATACTAACATAGCTATAATGCCATAAAAGTTGCTTATTATGCTTGTACTTTATGCAAGACATTAGGTTAATAAGCATTTTACTCTAAAGCAAAAGGTAATTTTTGCTTAATAGTGAGGGTTTGGGCTGATTAATAATGGATGATGTAGCACTGTTAGCTTATAAAAAGCATAGAATAACAATTGGTACTTTACTTTTTGATTTCAAAATGGCAGACTGTTTATAATTACATTCAAGTTGGGGCCAGGGGAGCTGCTTAATTTTGTGATATATTCAGACCTTCTAGTTTTGCTCAAGCCAGTGAAACTTGTGACATTTTGGGCAATAATCTCAATTCATATGACTAAGGATGAAACAATAAATACTAGTTTCTGAATGAGATCTGTGATACCTGTCTGTCTCATGGCAATAGAAAAGAAGAGACACGTACAGCATCAATGCGATGCTGGTAATATGGCGCTTTATGCACAATGTTTTATGATCTTGCTCTAATTTCCCTGGAGAGGAAAGCCCACCTGTATGGATAGGTTTTACCTTTCCCTTATTCTGGGAGTTTGAGCAGACGCAGCAGAATGAGGGCAGCAAGCACATCCCAAAGATGAGGGCTGAGACAAACTGGCAAGAGGGAATGAGGAAGGTCTCTGCTTCTGCTGCCCGGCAATCTGTTCTGAGGATAAGCAAAGGTCTCCTGTCTCTGCAGCTGTCAATCTGCCACCTCTCACGAGCACCAGATTCACTACTGAATAAAGCACAAGATAACAGAATCACATATGCATGTTTCTGAATAAGTCTTTGGGCTGCGCTGAAGTGTTATCTTACTCTTGTCAAAATTACAGAGGTTTCTTTACACAGGGAATTAGGTGTAGTACATTGCTCTATTTGAGAAAATTAATATCATTTTCACCTAAGCAGAGTTAAAGTGGACCTGAGAACTTGGCATACAGTAATACTATTATTTTGCTTCAGTGGAGCTGCACCTGGGGTGATTTGGCCCATCAGATTTTCTTTGGTGTAATTTGATTTGCACAAATACATTTAAGAGAAAAAAATATGCTGAAACAAGAACAGCAAAACAGACAATTGTACAAATCTCATTCCACTGGCATTTTAATGACTTCTTTAGCGGTGATACACTATCAGTGCAAAAGGCGCTATGAGTGACACCGTAAGGACTCTTGAACGCTGTTAAGATGTCAGCGGTAATGTATTGTACTGAGCCTGTGCGACAGCCTGAAACATTGGTGCTGCTGTGTTAGAAACTTTCAGCCCTTGGCATCATTAAGGATCCTCTGGTGAGATGGATGGACTTTTCAGCAAATCAAGTATTTTAATGCACTGGCTACTTACTTACAAGGCAGCTGATACTTACACTGTCATGCTGAATGCTGAGCGGATAGATGGGGCACTTCTGTTGTGTGATAGATAAAAATCTTCCTTTGACTTTTTGTACAACTCAAATACGTTAAGTATTAAGCAAGTGTCTCTCCATGTAGAACACTCCTTCCTTCCTCCAGATTAATGTTACATGAATACATGGCTGAGTCCAGAACTTCAGTAACAGGGTGGACTTGCCTAATCAGAAGAGCTCTCGCGCCAGGATTTGGGCATGAGCACCCCTCTCATGAGCACATACATAGGTTGCTTTTACAGTTGAATCTTTTCATATGAAAAGCTACTGTAAATTCATTTGCTGGTTGCAACTTTGCAATCATCTTGTGAGTTGGTTGGGCTGAATGTCTCCCCCCCTTACATTTTAATTCTAACTGTGCCTTCTCTCATCTTTTTGTAACTTGAGTTCTTTTTCTGACCTTTGGTTGTGGTTTTTTTTATTTTTAGTCTTATACTGTGAATTTTTTTAGAGACTAAAATATTATTAAATGTGAGTTATGTATTTCATAGACTCTCAGCTACAGTGTGACTGGTCTGTTGTAAGCAGGGAACAATCCCGTTTCCCGCACCACCCTCCCAGCTGCACAACTGTCGCTTTCCATTACGCTTGCCTTGAACAATTGAGTGTAGCTTGTAATGACAATAATTGCCTCAAAATTGTGTGTCATGTTTGGCTTGTTAGCAACAAACTACTAACTGTTGGTTACAATCAAGTTCTCAGCTATTATTCCATAATTACATAAGGGAATACTTTCAGCCAATAATAGTTCTGAAATGAGAATTATCTTTTCACAAATAATGCTAAAATACTTGCAGACCATTCACTCTATTCACAGCCACTCTTTTTTACATGAGCAATCTAGTGTTAAGTGAAGCCTACTCCTGTGTAAAAGGCTAGCCTCAGACCTGTATCCTTTTACATCTTCAAAACGTGTCTGCAAGTTGCGTCAGTGTTGTACAAGTCCTCTGTTAAGAGATGCTTCACTTTGGCGATAGTGCTAACCCACCAAGCTCTCTCTTCCTTAGATAGGTACTGAAGGGAGCCAGTTTGCTTTTGATTTCGGTATGCAACTCCTTGTAACTAAGCTTAGCAGGTTTTCTGAAAATGTTGGTTTGGTTCTGGTTGATTTTCTTCGTTTCTTTTTTTCCTTATTTTACCATTCCTCAGGCTTTTCCTTCCCATTTCTCTGTAACCTCAAAATTAAGGAGGAGCATTCTGGCATAGTGATTTAGTTTTGCTTTCTAGTACAGACATTTTATGCAGTTTATTCTTTTGTATGTACCAGTTGACTTTAGCAGGAGGTATGTTCAGAGATGGCTTGACTGAATTTGGTCTGCTTCCTTACGGTATAGGTAAAGGGTTTTTTTTTTTTTTTGATAATTACTGTTAAAATGTATGCTAGGCATTGATTCCACTTTTTTTTCCTATTACATTTAATAAAGGAAAATATACTAGAGCATTTTTGTTTCAGTAAAAGGAATGGGCTTTAAAGAAGATTAAATATAGCCATTAATTCTGTCCTATGTTATATTTTAATTAAGGAAGTTCTTTCTTTTTTTTTTTTCTGAACAGGAAATTCCCTGGAGACACTGGGCTATCTTGTGATTTTTTAAATGGAAATTTCTTTGAAGTGTTTCTCATTTGATAAACTTTTTTTCATGCTGAAAGTTTAAAATTAGAAGTCATTGGCTAACCAAACACAAATAATTCAATTGCAAAAAGAGAAGAGTATTTTCTCAGCACTCTAGAGTTTTGCAATATTTAACACATAGGAATTAGTTATATAAATTTTCCTGAGATCTGTGAAGCAATGTTTTCAAATAGTTGATTTCATGTTGCCAAATAGTAACCATATTCATTATTCTGAGGCAGAGAGACAAACTATCCCTGGCACTTCTTAATAATAGGATGTAAGAAATATATAACCTTTCTGGAATTTTCAGGATGGACTGAACTTCAGAAGTGTCCTCCGCGTATTTGTGAATACCAATAGCCTGGTTATCGTGAGAAAGATAGAAGCAATAGTTTGCAGGTTGACTGGAGACAGAAAAATACACAGACAATTAGACTTAACATGAAGACATTAAAATACGGACAGGCTCTTTTACAGGTTTATTTAGCGCTTGGTGATTGGCTCGCAGCTTGCTGGGAGGAGTTTGAGGCTCAAGCATTTCCTTCACTGCTGCATACCAGGTGGGCACTGGAAGAACACCCAGACAGAATTATGTCTTTTGTGAATTGTACTGTGAGTGATGCTGAGAAACCAATCCAGAGCCTCAGTTTTAAGGCTTGGTATTCCCCTTAGAGTAAATTCAGATAAAAGCTAACATAAAGGAAGAATCCAAATTTACCATATGTACGATTTTCAGACTTGGGTGCACAGAAAGGAAGGGAAATTGATGCATTAGGTCAGTTCCAAGAATTTTTTCTCTATTTCCAACAGAAAACAACTCATTAGTGCACTTGCCTTGCAGCTAGAGGATGGTTCTCCAGCAGAAACATTGCCCTGAGATCAGTCTCTATTGCAGAAGTCCTTGGTTGAAGGCATACTTGCATCTTTACATTGTACATCCTTCCTCAGGTCTTCAGTTTCATTTCAGACTTTTTACAAGCCCACTTCCTTGTGAATTGCATCAAGGAGTCAGCCTAACACATCCGAGAGAACTAGTGACTGCATCTACCAAACTTCTAGCAGTACTGTTGTCCCGTATGCTTTACTGGATGGGGATGTTCTCTAAGAAGAAGGAAAAGTGATTCTTCTTAATAACTGTTCTAGATCCCAGGCGATAAACAAAAGGTTAATCTTGTGTAAAAGCAATAATTATTTATGTCTGGAAGGTGTAGTTCAAACCTCTGTGTTTAGCTTTTCATACTCTGAAACTTGGATTTCACATCACTATAGACATGGGCAAGGATGTTTAAATGAGATCATAAACAAGGATAAATGATGTGGTTCATTAGCAGCTTTTAAATAAGACAAGAGTAACATGTACTTTGGGGGTGATAATTGATTAGAAAATTGGATTCTGTGCTTTGAGAAACACTGTGATAAAACCATGATATCAACAGACTAGTTTAAATTCTTAGTAATGATAATTGCTATTATTGGTTTGATGGGAAAATAAATTAGGAGATACAGAGAAGGAATAGTTTTTTTTTTTCTTTGCAAAGACAACAAAATATAGCGGTGACATTTCAGTTACACATGGTTACTCTTCCAGGAAGAACCAAAATATGAACTGTACTAAAATTTTTAATGACTTAATTGGCAGAGACATGCAGTGGGTTTGTTATGTCGCACTGTTTAAGTGTCTCTTGGATGATTATTCTGAAGGCAGCTGAAGCTGCAGCCTATCAAAGAGAGGATGAAGAGACAGAACTGCAAGATGTGAGGACTCTCAGTGTGAATTACCTGCAATGGGGAAAATAGGCACTCTTCAAGAGGAGGTGATGCAAATAGTGAGAGCAGCCAGATGGTCTAGAGGGGCTGAAAGTAAATGTAAGCAAAAATGCTGTCAAGTCTCTTCTAAAAAGGACTCCTCCTATGTGTATAAATAATCTATAAATAATAGTTTACAGGTCTATATACATCTTCTTGATCAAAGAAAGCTAGGGTTTCTGTCTGTCTAAAGAAACTAGAAACTGGTCTAAACACTGGTAACTTTTTCTAAATACGCCTCAGAGACAACTGTCCAAGGACCATATTTTAGTGAAATATTCAAAAAAACTTTGACTTCTAGTGACTTGGCTTTTGGAAATTATATCCTGCATGATCATGTCCAAAAAATAAGGGTGCAATTAAAATCTTACTAAAGTCAACAATAAGACTTTCTGCAAAGTCCAGTGGAGACAATCTTTCACATTTTCATAATAGGTTCCAAGCAGTTGAAATGATCCTGAAGTAGTTAATGTGGATGCTGAAATTGCCAATGGTTCTTTAATTAAACCATCAATGCAGTTTATGCAGAGATGATAATCTTTAGTTCAGTGAGTTAGCCAGACTCTGTCTGTGCTCCTATATCTTCCTTTCTCATTTCCGCTACATTTCTGCAATTCTGTACCAGCTGTTATTAGTGCTCTCTAGGAACTGTGCAACTGCTTAGATTCCTGGCCTAGACTATAATCCCTGGTATATCTGTAATCACAGACTTGTAGTTGCACATATTGTTATATCTCCTGCAAATAGGCCCTATATTAATTAAAAGCATGGATATTGTAAAGCCTGTTAACAAGGACAAATATTTTTCTGTTCTCTGAATGAGCTACTCAGCAGCGTGGTTCCATTCATTCCCTGGAGAAAAAACGACCTAAGATTGCTTACCCAAAGAAATGGGGAAATGGTGGTGAAAGCTTTAAAAGGCATGTGGTACAGGCAGGTTTTGAAAAATAAGATGACAGCCTGGCCAAGTTCTCCACGCTGATTTAAAAAAGAGGGTTCTGTGGTGATTTTTGAACTTAATTCTCTCTGTTGGCATTGTACAGTGTTGGTTTTAATAGAAGCTTACTTAAATGCAGCTTTGCAAAGGAGAGGGTAGACATGATAAAACAACTATTTTTTTCTGGGAAATCTTCACCAGCTAGGAAACCATGTACACTCCTGGCCTTCCAGCCTTTTACATGCAGCTCAGACACTGCTGTGGACATACAGAAGAACAGGGTCCTGTTCAGAAGAGCTTCTCCGGCATGGATAATTTATTTGAGTGGGTAGCTGTTTCCTGCCTGGTTTTGAGTAGTGCAGTTGGTAGTCTGTGGGACGGTGCTGTTCAATCTATTTAGGCTGGCTTTGATTTCTCTAGGTTTTCTGCTGTTTCTGTAGATGCTTAGTATGATCCTCTATGAGTAAAAGAGGATGCTGTGATATGATTTCAGAGGGGAGGACAGCAGGGGGTTCCAAATCTGGTGTGTGGCCCACCAAGCTAGCATACTGTAATAGAGATAAAGCCCATTGCTTCTTAGCTGAAGTGGGTTGTAGGACCTTGTGTAACACGTGGGCTGGCTAACACCTGGGGATGAACAGACTGGCTAATAAGACCCTGAGCCTACCTGGTCATCAAGCATATACATATGATGGAGAGAGCGGGTGTTAGCGGTACCAATATCTGGTTGTTTTTTTTGTTTTGTTTTGTTTTTTGTATACAGATAGTTGGGGAATAACTTTGTTTTTTAAACTGTTCCTACCCTGCACTGGGCAGAGTGGATTTCTCTGAATAACAATGAGCTTCTAAGACATTCCTGTCTTGTGGGTCAGAAAGAAATCCAGTCTCCCATGCTTTCTAACTACCTCTTGGGAATAGCACAATTAGCTACTCCTTGAATGTAAATGAAAAAATGAGGAGAAAACCACCCTCCTGACCCTCCATCATTTCTGCTCAGACTGAAAACTGTCCCCCTTCAGCACCCTTCAAGGCAGTAAAATGTTACTTATTCTACTTTCCTATGTAAGTAGGTGGTGGACGCCTTCCCGCTTTTTTTCTGCCTGGCTCTATGCTCAGGTGTGAACAGGAATCAGTTCTGAGGAAAAATCGAGAGGGTTGAAAAGACAGCTTAGGGAGTGGCAGAAATTGAGCTTGCCAGATTGACAAGGTTATTTTTCCAGCAGCATTTATTAAAAATAAAGTTAGCATTGAATTATGGAACCTCTGTCCCTCTTGTATATTTCATTACACAATATAGAGTAAGCACAAAGCTAATTCAAATATACACAGAAGTATCTATTTCTATGAATAGATTTTATGTTTCTATATTTTATAACCCTATTTATGAATCTGTATTTCTATTCTCAAATATATATCTCTTTCTGTAGTCATCTATTTCAACTAAATGAAATGATCACTGAAAAGAGGTAGAGCTTTTTGACATGAGAATCCATTATTAAGCAGATGATACATTTTCCTGTGCTCTAGAGACCACCTTGGAGTGTTTAGAAATACCATAGGCCTGAATTTCTAGAAGGGTCAATTCTGTGAATGCTAAATCCAATCAGAGTCAAACACTTCTTCAATTGCCAAGGCAAAAAAGTAAAGTCTCTTGCTTTCTTGTTGTTCTCATGTGGGTGGAAAAACTTTTGTATGAATGTGTTTCAGATAAGCCACAAGGTGTGTGCCATCTCAGCCAGCTTGTGTTTTCCTGTTCAACAGAAGCAACAGCAAGAAACAGTGGATGTCAATGTCTGTAGCTCTTGGAAGTTGTACCTGAGAGGCAGCTGTAGCTACAGCAGCTTAACAGCATACACGTCTTCCAGGGAAGCAAAAACAAAAATAGTTTGGATGACTGTCTTGTAGAAGAAGGTTCCATAGTGAAGCCTATGTGAAACCTATATATGTGTATGTGAAACCTATAGTGAAATTCTTTCCATCACTCAAAGTACTTTTCTGATATAGGACAGTGTCCATCTTAGGGGCTTCCTCTTGGAGCTGTTTCTGGTGGTGCTTTGCAGGGCAGGTTAGAAATGGCATGGAGAACACAAGGATGGTGTGCACTTGATAATTGGTACTGGTGAGTAAATGGTCTGAGGTTTAGCCAGGGCAATTCTTTAGTTGATCTTGTTCCTAAGTACGATCAGAGAACCGTAGAATATCCCGAGTTGGGCGGGACCCACAAAGATCATTGAGTCCAGCCCCTGGCTCCACACAGGACCACCCAAAAATCAGACCCTATGTCTGAGAGCGTTGTCGAAATACTTCTTGAACTCTGGCAGTCTTGGTGCCATGACCAGTGCCCTGGGGAGCCTGTTCCAGTGCCTGTTGGTGATAGTAGTAATCAAGGCAAGGACTCATAAACTCCATAGCTTATCAATCCTGTGCCAAAAAGAGAGGAGATTTCTGGCTCATTACAGGTGGAAGATTATTTGTTTATTTTTGCTGCCATGGCTACCCAAGTGGGCAGCCAATAACATAGCATTTTGAAAGGTCCTAAAATTGAAACTGGGTTGAATAATTTAAAGCAGGATGTTCTTGTTACAGGGAGACCGCCAGGAAACACTTCCTTCCTCCTACCACCTTTCGTTTGTTCACCTTCATTTTTAAAAGGTTGTTATTCCTGTCATGTAAACATCAAGACAGATAGGGAGAGAGATGGACTGGGGACTGAAAGACTTTTTACATTAGTGTCAGGGTGATAAAGAACAGCTTTTTTCATAGCTTCAAGTAGTTATTGGTGAAGATCTCCCAAGGTTTTTTTGTCTCCAGGGAGAGAGTTATGGAAGGAAAGAAATAATTTTCAAAATAATCCTTAGCTCTCAGTCTAAGGAAGTTCTGAAATATTTCTCCTCAATACTGCATATTTGGTTATTTGCCAACAGTAACTATGTAATATCAAAGGAGAATGCTGGTAAAGGAAGGGGGCTGGTGGCTGAAAGACGTGTACTTCCATGAGAACAGAATGGGGTAGAGCAAATAAAAAGGCAAGCTCTCTTCATGCTGATTTCTGGCTGGGATTCTGAGTATGAGAAAAGAAAGGCAGTTTCAGAAGCAAGCAAAAACAGTTTTCCAAAGAGTTGTCTAGAAGACAGGAAGAGAAGCAGTAGTGAGGGGGCTGGCAGAGGCATAACTGGTAGTTAGACATCTAACTCCTGCAGAGAGGTAGCAGGAGAGAGAGCACTCTTCTGCCATTTGTGCCTTTGAAAGTGCTGCTCTTGGTGAAGGTTTGCAAGTTCTCTTGTAGTCACTCCATGAGGAAGCTGTTTAAAAGAGTATTACTCGCCCGTGTGTGAAAGGAAAATGTCAGTGCAGGCAAATGTCTTGCATCATATTCTCAATGGGCCTACACTGCTTTAGAGCAAATGAGGTTCTGACCTTGTTTAAAAACAGCTGTTATTTTCTCTCCACAGTATTGATTTCTGTGATAGCTGATAGTTGTCATTACATCCCTGTAAGTATGAAAAATGTAATCTTAACCTCCTTAATTATTAGGCACATTTTATAAGTCCAATGTACAGTGGTAATAAAGAAAACCTGCTGAAGTCCACCTGCTATCCATTCTGATCTTCAAATGGTAAAGCAACCAAATAGATGTTTGTGGTAAATGCCTGCTTGATTTCAGTACAACAAAATCTGTTCAGGAATGCCAGCTAGTCAGTAACACGGCATAAATGGCATGCCGTATTATGTTGTCTAAATTCCAGAAGAGATACTGTCACCTATTCCACCCACCCTGTACATGTGGAATATCTTTTCAAAGCAATCTGAGGGTGTTTGCCTGTGCATTTAAATTGAAGCCCTGATTCAGTAGTTTTATCGTTCTAAGTAGTAATACTAAAGGAAGCGTTTTCAGTTGGGAGCATTTGGGGGAATATTACCATCTTTGTCAAATGTACCCATCCATACAACAAGAGTGGCAGCAATTTCCAATGACTCAGAGCATCATTAATCCAGAATGTTTAGAGCTATTAACAGGGATAGCAAAGCTCAGTAAGGTTACTCTCCTATCTTCCTAGTTAAATCAGAAGGCCAGTGGAGCTGAGGAAATGAAGCCAGGATGGGTCTTAGAAGAAGAATGTCTGATGCCTTGAGTCACAGCACTATATATCTTTTAGAACGTGGAGGTATCAGAAAATGCCAGTAATATGACTGAAGGCCATAGCTTGCAGAAATAAAAAACATAGCTATGAAACAAAACAAAAACAAAAAAACAAAATACTCCAAAAGACACAGTTTTATAAATCGAGTTGCCAGTTTGGGGATGCTGGATTTGTTGACATATTTAGAAATGTGCCCAGGAACTCTGGTGAATGGATAAAGAAGGGGGAGGACATTACTGTCATATTCCTCCCATGAGAGTGAATGGAGGTGATGGAGATTTTTTGATATCTATAAGCTCTAATGGGAGGGAGCTACAGAGTCAGTGGAAAAAAAAATCTACCCTAAGTTAAATCTGCACTACTGTTTAATGAAATTTGACCAGCTTTTGGAAGGAAGGGATGTTTTTTGGCCCTGAAAACTGCAAATATATATATATTTTTTTCCTGGACGTTCACACTGATTCAGCACTGACTATGTAGAGCTTTTTTTTTTCTTTCAACAGATCCACTCCTCTGATATTACTGAGGAGCAGCTTTTAGACTAAGCTAGAAATCTGGGTGGTATTTTAAGATCCACCTACATCTTATGAGATAGTCTTTACTACTCTAAATTAGATTTTGTAAACATGCCAAATATGAGAATGGGTAGAACATATGGATTGGCCAAAGGTATCCAAAGTAGGAGCCTTTTCTTTCTGCGTACTAAGGCTCAGTTCAGTCTGAACCATGACAGGCACTTCTAGTGACATGTTCACACAGGAAAGAGGAGGATAGCTGTGAAGATAGGCTAGAAACTTTCTCCGTGGTGAGAGCTCTGCTTGTTGTATGACATGGTTACATAAAAAGCCATATGGAAGCTGTTAGATGCTACTGTCTTCAAGGTAGGGCTGAGGCCTTGCTTTTGCATTTTGAATCATGATATATTTCTTCTTACATCTGTCTAGATCCTGTGCAAATAAGTTTTGACTATAAACACAAAACACCATTGAGTTCCTTTGTTCTTTGCTTTAAGCACAGTCATTGATAAACCCTTTGAAGTCCTCATTGAAAAAAATAAATGTCTATGATGTTTAGGTTTGAACTCAGGTCCCAGGTCTTTATTATCTAATGTTAGAGTCTCATAGATCGCACATCCACGTCTTTCACCCAAATGAGCTTTATATAGTGGAAATGTACCAATGTACGCTGCAACACAAAGCATATTGTAGCAGCAGAAGAAATAGATGGATAGTTTCACTGGTTATTCTGATTCCAGATCTTCAGTCTGTAGCAGGGTCTACCTTGGGCTGAAGTCCTCTCAGAATCAGCTGAGTCCAGAAAATGCCTTGAACTCATAGCTCTTCACTACTAGCTTTCAAATGAGAGTTGCTGACACTCTCTCTGTTCTTGTTCCTTTCAGGACAAATTCAAAGAAGTACATAAGAGGGTTCAAACTTAGTTTCCATTGAGTTTGCAACTCCATTACTAGCACAGATAGATAGAGATGTGATCATCCCACTCTACCCGGTGTTTGTCAAGCCACACCTGGAGTACTGTGTCTAATTCTAGACCCCACAATTCAAAAAAGATGCAGACAAAGTGTCCATAGGAGGGCAACAAAGATGATCAAAGGGCTGGAGAACCTGCCCTGTGAGGAGTTAGGTCTTTTCACCTTAGAGAAGAGAAGGCTCAGGGGGACCTCATCACAGTTTTCCAGTACTTAAAGGGTGGCTACAAAGAGGACAGAAGCTCTCTTTTCACAAGGAACCACAGGGAGAAGACCAGGGCCAACAGATACAAGCTGCATCAGGAGAGGTTTCATCTTGATACAAGAAAGAAATTCTGTACAGTGAGGACAATCAATCACTGGAACAACCTCCCCAGGGATGTGGTAGAGTGCCCATCACTGGAGATTTTAAAGATGTGGTTGGACAGGGTGCTAGATAATCTCACCTAGGCTCCCTTTCCCACTAAAGGTTGTACCTGATGATCTTTTGAAGTCCCTTCCCACCTGGGCTGCTCTGTGATTCTATTGATGTTACACTGAAGTAGATACACTCTTGTGCTTAGTGCCAATGAGAGGAGCTCAGTTAAATGAAGCTGTCCCCTGCTGTGTGTCTTTCCACAGTTCTTTTTCCAAAGACACTGTAACCAGGAACATACAGGAAGAGCTGAAGGTTGTCCAAGGGCTGGACCTCCCCAGCTTTTGGCTCTGAGAAAGCTTCAGAGCAGCAGAGTGAGGAACAGGAATTTGAACTGTTTGGATGAAGGTTTGTCTTCTCAGGGTGTGTCAAGAATCATCTGAGCTGCAAGCTCATCTCATTTACAGAGAGCGTTCTTCCTGGGTTTGGAGGATCTGGCTGATATACTGACAAAGGAAAATGCTATTTGAATAGAGATTAAAGAATAATAAACGGTGCACTTCCAAGGTATGTTCAGATCCTGAGAAGTGTTAAATACTGGGAACTAAGACATTTCTTAGAGTTTCCAGTTTGCATCTGTGTATACATCTCAGTAATGCAGAGAATCCTTGTAAATCAAATAACCAAATCATGTGGGGTTCTTTTTTTTAAAATAGAAAATACATATAATTTTTTTTTTTTTTTTGCATGGCTCAACCAGCCTTGCAGTAGCAGGTTATCACTGCTGGCACACAGCACACAGTTTCTGCAGAGTAACATTGCTTCCAGTGTTTTCCAGGTTGCTCAGCCAAACTTATCATTAACAAGTTTGGCAACACCCTTAGGCAAAGAGATGATTTGATAATGAACAGCCGTCATCCTATCTGAATAGACAGACAGCTCTTGGACACAGACTGCCAAGAGATCATCTGCTGAACTCTTTGAAACTATGAATGCTGAGCTGCAAATATTTTAAACATTCTCTTTTTGAATTGCTCAGCCTACAATAATCAGTCAAAAATAGCTTCAATGAGTGTGTACTGGAAGTTCTTCCTCAAGGGAGAGATTTTGACTCTCGCTTCCCTATGTGTGCTCAGATCTCTTTGGACTTAATTCCACAGTGCTTCCTTTGTTAAGATGATCTATCTTTGATTATGTAGGGTTTAAATTATTTTTTAAAATCCTGCGGCATGGTAAAGGTTCCACATTTTTAGAGTGTGGTGTTTTCTGTCTTTGTGTACACAAAGATGTGTAACCTTATATGTAAGAGATATTTTCTAGATACTGCTTAGGTTCTAAACCTAGATATGTGGTGCAGTATTATGTTTTTCTGATCATTTTAGGTGGTGAAAGTCATCTTGGCACAAAAGTCCATCAAAAGGCAGTGGATTTCGTGCATAGATGCCAGGATTGTCCTTTAAACAAGAATCGACTTTTCTGATTGTACATATGATTAATCAGTTCTTCACCAGCATATTAAGGAGGTCCCACCAAAAATCTGTTGAACCCAATGAACAATTTTTACTTAGCTGAGTTCTTTTGATTTAGTATTTTCTTGAAGATATAACACTGTGAAGAAAACAAAATGATAGCTATTCTAAATCTGAAATATATCTGAATGAAGTAGTATGTGGAAACCAGTTAAAATGGAGCCTCTTAAATAGGCAAAATGGGAGTTGTTCTGGTGATGAAAGTTTAAATTTCATACTGCTTTCTAACACATTCTGCAAGATGCTAAGTATATCTGCTTAGGAAAAAAATCCCTTTGGATTCCCAGAGAGAAAAAGATAGTTAATACCATCTAAACCAGCAATTAAGTGTTTGTTAAGCCTAAGTATCACCAAAGCCTTTTAACTAGTCACGTGACAAGAGCAAGATAGCCAACATCTGGATATGTTAATGCAGATTGTTCTCTTCATCTCTTTGCCTTTCTGCATCTTCTTGAAAGCCTGACCCTTTCATTTTGAGAAGTATGGGAAAAATATAAATGTGTACCCAGGCCTCTGTTCATCTGAACCACCTGTTCAGATAATGTGGGGAGATGTTGTGCCATGCCAAAAGTTCTAAATAGGCAGACTAAATAAGCAAAGTCTTAAACTTTTAGGCTTGAGCATCCATATTCAGGCATCAAATCCATGTCATTGAAAATACAATGAGCTAATGAAGCCTGATTTTTCAAAGGTCATCAAGGCTTGTTCTTTACTAGTTTCTTTACTAAATCATTGCAGGGAATCCCATCTGCTTTGCACCTGCTTATAGGCACTGAAATGCAACAATTATGCCAAAATGAATGAAGAACAGTTAAAATGGATATTTTACCACATACCAGCTACCTGACTCTAATTATGGCTAGTTTAGAGTCATGGCTAGCTACAGCACATGGCAACATTCTCCTGTACCACAGTTCCTTGTCCGGACTGGAGACCTGTCCTGAGCCCTCTGAAGATGACTTCTGTCTCGCAGGTCTGAGTTTCTTTCCACCAGTGAGCAAAGTGAGGAGGGACAGTGTGTGTGCAGAGTCAGGACACACGCCCAGGCTGGGGAGGGTGGAAGGGCTTTCACGTCCCTTTTGAGACTCAACCTGTAAACACCTCTCTCAGAGTGTTTGGCAAATATTTTTCAGTTAATCTCAGGAAATTTTAAAACATCTGCTGCAGACTCAGATTTTGGTTTTGATGACTAGATTTGTAAAGGTATTTAGCTGTGTAATTTTATTAAAACCAATGAGAACTGGGCTTCTAAATAGTTGTTGAATAACAGTTGTGAAATAAGATATTTATTATGTTTTTTGTACTCTATGAAAATTTTGCTGCAGTTTTGCTGCTTAGTTTTTTTCTGTATTAATTTCTGAAGAAAATATTAAGAAAAAAAAGTAATATAATCACCAATTACTGTAATAGCCACTAGAGGTCTACTGATATCAAAATTCTGCCAACATCAATTACTTCTGCAAGTATTAAAAATGCTTCATCCAAAAGAAAGTGCTTCTCATTAAGCATTAGTTGTTTGCTTTGTGAGGTGCATCATTTAATTCTCTGAATACTTAACCTCTTACTGTTGTTTTTAATCAAGCAGTATTTTGCTGAAGTAGGGAAGAGTTGCAATGTAAAACCTACAACTGAAACGAAAAGTGACTAAAAAGACCCCCAAGTATATTCACCAAGTAAGTATATTATAATGTAATTCACTAGGCAGAATATTTCTTAGTGGTTAACCTTGCAGCAAACAATGTTTTAATGAAATTGTTCTACAATTAATGGCTTTTTATGACATTATTGGATTCCATCTGCCTTTGAGGATTATTTTTATTTTTCAAAAAATAAAACAATCTTCAAACCCGCTTTTAAATGATCTTAGTACGATGCTTTTTAAATTTCTAACAACAAGTGGGAATTAGATTACCGTATTTCCTGTAGGCCTAGTTGTTCATCACAAGAACAGGAATGTATTCATTGGAACAAAAGGGCTGATACATTACATTAATGACTTTCCTCTAGAGACCTCTCTGCAGTCAGGTGACTAATACTGCTTCTCAATCAGAGCAAAATCAAACCAAACCAAACAAAAAAAAGGTAAGTAAGTCATAGCTGCCTCGTGATTCATGAGCTCCTTACCTAGAGTTTGTATCTGTCCAGGCATGAGAAGATCCATCTGAGACCTGACTGATGCATAGAATTAAATGTGACTTTATCTGTTCCTGTTCAGCAAAATGTTTTTACATCCTCTTTGTTGTGGCCTAATGCAGTCACAAAACAGCAGCCTCTTTGCCTCAGTGCATGGACAATGCATAGTTTTCATCCCTCACTGAAGGATGAGGGCTATAACTGTGTGATGATTTCAATTAGCTGTCTAAGGCAGTGGCAGGTGGCTGGCAGCTAAAGAAAAGCTTATAAAATCTGCCTTTTTTCAGACTACTTATTAGTCTTATTATAACAGAAACAATTCTGATGGCCATATCTGTCAGTCCTTATTTATGAAGGTATCCACGCATTCCTCCTACTGGTCGGAGTGCTTGGTGTGGGTATATCTCTTTAATAGGAGGGGAAGTCATTAGTGTGATAGCAGAACAACTCAGGGTAAATCTTCTTACTAAGGGATTTGTAAAACCCTTGTATACATGGCCACTGTATACACTAGTCAAGCCCAAGGTAGTTCTCACTTATTGCCCTTTATGGAAATATTTCATTTTTCTCCCTCTTCACTTTAAAGTGAAAATACCACATGAAGAGGGCAATGCTTTTCCCTACCTGAAGAAAGACCTGTGAAATTAGTTCTTTTGAGAATATCCTTGCTTTCCTCATTGAACAGGGAGAGAACCAGTGAGGTCTTTTGCGCAAAAGGCAGACAAGCAGATTTATTCAAGGCAGCAACTGGGAGGCTGAATCATGTCTCACTGCACCAGTCTGGACCCAGCACTCCGACAGGGATTCCCCTCCTGGGAGAGCAGGTGGTGGAGCTGCTCTGCCCTCCCTCATGCCTGGGGGGGAAGAGCAATTATAAGTTGCTGTCAGAGCTCCAGATTAGTCTTGCCAGTGAGGCTGGATGGAGCAAAAGAGGTATGGGGCCAGAGTAGCTGGGACATTTAAGGACAAAGGGTGCACTCTCCAGCCATTGTCTATCCTAGTCATTATCATCCATTCACCACCTCCTATCTCAGCTCCTGCATGATTTGATCTATTTTCATCTAGTTCTGGAAGCTATTGATTATTGTTATTACTGTATTTGTAATATTATTCTCTCTCTTTCCATAGTCCCCAGGCGTTTTTCTGGTACTAGGTCCCCCATACAGAATTTGTGATGACTGTAGCTTCAGTACAACCCTGAGTTGTTTTTCGAGCACTGGGCAATGGGCAAAATACTGGGACTGTCTGGCTTTCCCTCTGAGCATCCCATACTTGAGAGGAATGAATGCTGAAAATTATTAGTGTGAGGGAGAGAAAAGGCACAAGATATGTCATGAGCGTGGGCCATTATGTTTTTCTTATTTAAGTAAAAGCAGATATAAACTATATGAGGCTAATGGGGCATTGCTTCCAGAGTCTCAATGTAGCAAAACTAATGCAAACATTTTTCTTTTTAGCTCTAAAATGTAGTGGTTAAATGGACTTATATAACAGAAGGGGTGGAGCCAGTATGGCATTTTTTCCAGGTGTTTGAATTCCTAGTTATCCTTGCCCCAGAACTGGTGATTCACCTTTTCAGAGCGTTATTCCCTGTATCTATGCCAGCAATATGTGAGCACCTTCACAGCTTTTTTTGTTGTTGTTTAGTAGGTTTGAAGGAAAAAGGAAAAGGCAACTTATATTTCTCCTTCCCTTGGGTAAAATGTGGCAAAATTTCCACTCTCTGCCTTCCTTTCCCTGTGAGAAGAGGATGAGAAGTCAAATGACAGTTTATTAGCACTAGCTACACTCACCCCTGTCTCAGGCTGGGACCTCGGCCAGGAACATGATTCAAGCATTACGAGTAAGTGAGAGAAATATTGTTCACTGCAAGATTTCCAACCCTTCCTCAAGCTCACAGATAAAGCCAAAAGATTTGAGTGAATTCACAATGAAAGCATCCTGAGGACTTTAAAAGCTTTTTTTTTGCTTTCATATTTTGTTTCAATTTTCCAGAAAATGTGGTTGATTTTAAGAGAGCTGTAAGCAGAAATGCTTAGTCAAGCAAGACCCAAAGAAACACCTAAATGAAATGCAGAAGTCCATTCTGCTAAACAAAATACAGATTTCAGGATATACCTGCATGTACACACATATGTATAATTTTGTAATGATTTTGAGAATTTTGGGCTTCTAATTTGGGGACTTGATATCATGAGAGTGAAACTTACGGATAAATAACAGTTTCTGGAGTTCTTTTCACTTTGTGTCTGAGATCAGAAATCTTGGCAACATAAAGTGTTTAAAGATTGTATTCATATTAAGTGCATTAATTAAATATCGGAGACTAGTGAACTGGATATGGATAACATGCTGGAGAAAGCCATCTACGATGCTGGTTTTATTAACTGAATCAGTGTACTGTGTAAATAACTTAAGGCTAGGGTGTCTATAAATAGAAAGCCCTCAGGCCTGTGACTTAGAGACAGGACCGGGGTTTTTGTGCTGCAAGTTGGGTGAAAGCAAGCGTTGGAAAGGGTTTCCCCTGGTATTGAGTAATATACATAAAAATATGTGCAGGGAAAAAATGGCTTTCGTATGTACCATAGATGCAGTGGCTGGAATACTAATATCCCTGCGTTTGAAGCCTTTACTTCCCGTGACAGCCTAATGAGACACTGACAGTGGCTGTCTGCTTGTCCTGAGTGAGTGTCCTGCACGATGTTGTTTGTGTTGTACTGCAGGATGCTGAAGTGAGGTTGTCTGACTTCCATCCCCTTGGGAACCTCAGGAAGAGATGTACTGAATCTCCCATAAGGCTCTCCTAAGAAACTGTTTTCTGTCTAAATAAATACCGTCTCCTGGGGATCTTTTAGAATAGTAACCACAATGTGACTGCCAGTATATTTTTATACAGTGAAAATCTAAAAACCTGAACTACAGCATCTTTAATATGGAGGCACCGTTAAGATGCATTACATTTTTGATGCTTTATCATTTACTAACTGAACAGCGTTGGCTTCCTACCTGTTTCTACCTGTAATTTAATTTGTATACAATTCATATTGTCTGGGGCTAAGCTTCCTTAGGGACTTTTGTTCTCCTTATTTACTATACAAAAGCTGAGGTCATCTGTGATGTGTTTTCCGATATTTCTTAGAGGTGTGCACTAAACAGGGGAGGGAGGAGATTAAGGCATACTACTGTATTCCTGTGTGGGATTTCTTAGCTGGAAATGTGTATGTATGTCCTACAAGCCTGTAGTGTGAGTCTAGCCCATCAGACCCGCTGATGTGAGCTTCACAAACAGTTTGTCTGTGCATAGTAAGTGGGATACACCCTGAGTACAGCAGCTTTATTGTTAATGCACCAAACATTGTGCAGTAAGTTCAGTGCACTCTGGAATCATTAGCCTTTTTGCCCACTGCTGCACAACTGCTGCATGCATAACAAACCATGCCAGAAAGCATGGAAGGGATTTTTTGGGTCTATGTGCAAAGAGGTAGTCACTGCCATACATATCTAGTTTGAATGATGCCTTCTAAGCATGTTGGGTTCATTACGTGTGCCAGAGTATTCATCTGTGCATGCGCTTTGGACGTTGCCTGGTTTCCAGCAGTCTGGCAGTCCAGAATGGAAAAATGTCCAGAATTCTCTGGCTCTGTACAGACAAAACTCTTCTGCAGAAGAAATTTCATAAAAAGCCCTTGTGTTTGATAATTTTATGTGGAAAAGTAGCAGATCTGAATTTTCAAGTCTACAGCTTCTGAATCTCTTTTGTACATCAACCGATCTAACTTTTGTATATTTATGAAGAAATGTTAGCTAAAAATCTTTGCTGCTTCCTCAAACTCTGCTTAAACACTACAGAAATGTTTCACACAGAATAAGAATTCATTATCATATTATGTTCCATGTGCTTCCTTGAACTTTACTGCACCTTGAAAACTGATGTTAGAAAATAAAAACTGGCACAAGATGCTCTAGGCTAACAGGAGACACAATGAAGAAAGACTGGAATGGAAGGTTGTGCGGAATGAAGAGACAAATAATCTCTTGGACTCTTCAGTCTGGAAAAAAAGATATCTGAGAAAGAGGTATGACAGGGATCTGTAAAATTGTAAGGCTTGTATGGAGGTAAGCATGGTATTATTCTACATTTTCTCATACTGTAGGAAATCGGGACACTTCATAAAATGAGCAGGCAGTGAGATCATAAGAATCAAAAGATGTTTTTGGACACAGGACATCATTAAGTTTTGGTATTTATTGTCACAGAATGTTTCTGAAGCCAAAAATAGGAACAGTTCAAAAGCAGAGTGAATGTAGTCCTGAAGCATAGATCCACTGGTGGCTATTCAACACAGCTTCTGAAAATCTTTACTCAGAGAAGCTCATGAAGTATTGATAGCTCAAAGCTGCAAGGATGTACCAGGAGAAGGATTATCATATATTTTACTCTTTGTATGGTCTTTTCCTCAACATCTGCTGAGGACTGGGATACTTAGCAAAATGAATCTTTGCTTGACCCACTGTGATTATTTGTGCTTGCTTTTAGATATCCAGGCATCACCTCTGTATGTCAAATACTTGACAGCACACCCTGCGTAGTGTCAAGCAAACAAACAATGTCCTGCAGATAAAGGCAGTGAGAGGATTTGCTTCCCCTAACAGAGCAGCAGAGAGAGAATCTGCAGCCAAACAAGAAGAAAAGGCAGCACTCAGTTGCATGCAGTATTAAGAGCCTGCTGTTTGATTTTGTGCATACATTATACTAATTATCATAACGAACCATCATAAAAGCTGACTGTTAGCTGAATCTCTGTTTTACCCCCCCAAGTTGTCTAATATACTTTTTTGCCACCAGGTGAAACAGAATTCTTCACTGAAAAGTATCTGATCGTTTTGTAGAAAAACGCTTAGTTCAACCATCCTAAAGTCTTTTCGAGTTTGTTACTGTTGACAATTTGCTGCTCTTTTTCTTTTTTTTTCTTTTTAAAGGAGTATATCATATTAGATGCGTCAGTGGTTGGACCAAAAACCAAACCAAAACAAAAACCAAAAAACAAATAGTACCACTGAAAAATTAACCTTGATGGGATGGTAGGAGAAAACGGCTAAGCAGCAAAAATACCACTATGGAAGTGACCAGTGTGCACGCCCCGCTCCGGTAATGAGAGGAGGGGATGCAGAACTGGGATCCAGTGGATTTATGTTTGTTTCCTAGTTACTTCTGCCCTGGTCATTTAATTTTTCTTTGTCTCATTTCCTGTCTGGAGAGTGGAGGTGATAATATTGCTTTAAATCCATCTGTTTCCTGTCTTGTTTGACTTAACAGTATGCGTTTGGGCCAAGGAGTTTCCTAGTATGTGTGTGTACAAAGCCTGGCATAATAGTGACCTGACAGCAGTCGGGGCAGGTAAACACTAGTGCACTTACTTACATGTGTACTCACATTAAGCAGAAATACTTAAACTAACTAACCCACCAGAAGAAAAACTACTTGAGCACAAAGAATAGGGAAGTCTTTGGCTCTTCATTTCTGCCCTTTTTTCTCTCTTCCTCTCTTGTACTCTGCTGACATTCTCTCACTTTCTCTTCCTGAACCTTTCTCAGATGGCATGAAGGTGGCTTTGAAACAAAAGCTTCACTCTAATGGCGTACTTTGAAAGAAAAAGAAAGCTGTGAGGGAAACGCTGCCAGAACTGAGTGTGCCTCCTGCTCCAAACGTGCATGTGGGTGCCTAGGAGCGCTGCTTGATGGCTGCTCTGTGCCGCAGCTGGTCCCACCAGCTTGGCTGCTCGTGCCACCCTCGTCTCCCTCTTCTGTGCTGCGAAGAGTGACACGCTCCTGCATGCCTTGGAGGCAGAGCTCAGTGGAGACGCAGGTGGCACGGGCAGCCCTGCAAGGCATGCCTACTGGCAACGTCAAACAAGCGTGCCAGCTTTGCAAAAACAAACCAGAAGCACATCCATGCTTCCCATGGGGGAACCAGTACCCTCTAGCACACACTGGCTCTAGAAGGCGGTTCTCTGTGCATCTGTGACCTTTTAGTGATTTGGTTTCAGGAAATGTGGAAAAGAATTAAGAAGTAAAATAAGAGGGACTTGCTTCTCTCAGTGAAAATCTTTTCCAGTTTTAAGCATGCGAAGCAGGGGGAAAACGTTGCCATTCTCTTGATGTAATTGAATCTGAGTGTTGGTGGGTAACCGTCTTCCTGAATCATGTTTCCTAGGGGGAGATTGGGAAGTGATGCCCAGATGGGAGCTAACAATACCTCACGTCTCACCACTTCTCTGCATGGCTGGGGCTAGGCTGGTACCAAGACTGGCTGCCAATGTTAGCCTCACCAGTTTTGATTCATATAGGGGAATATTGGGCTTGTTAGCATTTCTGGCTACCAGTCATGGGATGGAGGATTGGGAAAGAAGTGGCACTTAAATTGCTCAAGATTTGGCTACCCCACCCTATCATGCATTTAGTATAACTTTGAATATTTTTCATTTCTTAAATTAGAAGGTTGCAGTACCATTAAAGTCACCCACTGAAGACAGCTAAATTATGCAGGACCCACATAAGCCTCTGGGCATGACTGGGATTCCAGCCCCTAGTCCTGGCTGTCCACATCTCACTGAAATGAGTTTTGAGCCATGGGACCCCAAAATGGTTTTGTCACTGCTTAGTTAGGTTTTGAAGAATTGTTTCCTTGTTTGTCCAGATGTCCTAGCCCAGGCTGTAAACCTCAGTCCAACTATCCTTTCGAGTCAATGTCCCCCTCTGTATAGCATTTCCCCTTCTGTATCTGAAGCACTCTGACCTTGATGCAAATCTGCATGACATCAGTGAGCACCGGACTAGATCTTCATTAAACAACAGTTAATTGAGTTATTCTGAGTACACAGAATATATTTTGTAGTCATGACTAGGGAATACAATTAAAAGTGTATCTTTGCCTTTTTTCATGGTAAGCAAACTGTTACCAGTTAAAGCATTGATATTGCACAATGCACCCTGTGCAAAGATTTCTGAAATCAGTGCAATAATTCTCACAGATTTTAAATGACTTTGCCATAGGAATTTTCCCCATTATAAAAGTCATGCTTAATCTGGTAACGTACTGCAGGCCAACTGTATTCCATCTCAGGGAGTAAGCAATACGAAAAGTTTTCACTTCAGCTGAGAATTAAGGACTATATTTAGTTTTTTATTTGATGTCTTAGAGTGGACAGTCCATGGAAGTTCAGTCAGGTAGTGCTATTTCTCTTTTTTGTGCAACCAATTGGAAACTGGCTTTACAAATTCACTAATTAAATGTTTGTTTTTCTCAAAGCAGGAAAGGGAAGAAGATATCAATCATTGTCTTGACATGATTTTTTTTTTTTCTGCTACTTTACTGTACACATGCTTTGCTTTGAGCATTAGAATACCCTGTGGATACAATATCACTTTCTCCACTTTCCTCTGCTACAATGACTACTCTTAGATCAGTTTTATGGTGCCATATCCATTCTGTCGCTGTTAGATGTTCCTCAACTTTAATGTCTATCTCTGAGAATTAGGTAGCAGATGTAATAAGCAGCCAAGGTTATGACCCAGGTAATGCTCTCATGTCTCAACTTTTGTTTATTTATTTTTCTTATCTGCAACACATAAATGATTTACTGCAGGATTGGTGTCCTTTGAATAATTTCTTCATCTAATTCTTTGAGTCTAATACCAGTTGAGATATTGAATCAGTCAACTGCTGTATCTTCTGGTGAGAATGTAAGATAAATATTTAAAGACCGGTGTCATAATTCCTGTCTGAGATTCCCACTCTGGACACTGAGTTTAGCTGTTGCTCCTACCAGGCCGAAAGAATTATTCTTTATATACCTGCCAGTGAAACTTAACAGAGCTTTGGAACCAGGTGGAAACAGTGAGAGGAAGTAAAGTTTTCTTCATAATCTTCTTCATGTCCTCTTAACGTGCTGTTGCTTCAGCATCTCATACAAGTCTTCCTGCGACACACCTTGTAGCAAAGTGAAGAACTGAAGCAGGTATTTTGGTACTGATGCTTAAAGGGTCTTAGACCTAACTGTGTAACTGGATGTTTGAAAAGCATCTGTCTTACAGCTTGCATGTTCTTCAGCTCTGTCTTATTCTCTTCCCCAGTTTTCATTCAAGCAGTCGTGATATTATGGGTACATTTGTTACAAAGATGATGAACCAGAATGAAAATTTGAGTGTTCAACACTTTTCCCATACCACATGTTCCTTGATTATAATGCTTTGTCAAGCCAGAACTGGCTGGCATGGCTTTCTTGTCACTTTTTATAGTTATGCAATGAAAAAGCACATAAGCTGCTTCTCTTTTGAGTTTGGTACTCTTGGTCTTACACCAAATATTCATCCATAGTTTTCAAGAGTTGATTTTTTGTCACTTTGCTGGGCCATTAACATGGTATTGCTTTTCTTATTGTTCCCTCATCTTGATTCCTCTGTGTGTCTGTCATAAATGGCAGCTCCTGGGGAATCATCATCAGCCAATCTGGTATATGTAAAAATTGTTATTTTCTGTGATCTTGAAGATAGAAATTACTTAAAATATTTTCGCTGGCTCTGAATTCATAAAGCTATTCAGGGAGCATTAAATACAACTTCTTGCCTGGCATGATTGGGAAATAGGCATTTTTTGGTCTTTCAAAGCTGTTTATTTACAGAACTTTCAGTCATCTCACTATGTTGTTGGATCCTTTTTCCAGCTTATTTTTAATATCAGTGTCTTTCTCCTGAACTGTAACTTGAATTGATATATGGGAGAAGAAGCTGTAAAATTCCTCCAAAGATCCAATATTGTATCAGGGAAAATCAGACTTCATGTCACATTGAAAACAGATGTAAACACATTCAAACACAGAAATGCACAGTAGGTCATCCAAAGTACTGTAGTGACATGATTTGGAGTACCAGGAAGGAAATTTGATGTGGCTTCTAAAATTAATTTCATTTGAAACCATAAGGACTATAAAAAACATGTACCACACTGATAATATCTATTACAATTGCATTATGCTGTGGGATTATTATTATTATTTTTTTAAATAATGGAAAAGAATTTATGCATTTAGACTGCATGTTCCAGTACAGCTATTTTGGCTGCTGGAAAGGAAAGAGGGGAGAAATATGTGCAGAAGAGTGGGACAGGGGAACAAAGTCCTAGGATATTTAGTGGTAATCCTTAAAATTAGTCAATAAAAAGTAGTCAATATCCTATAATAGCAATGAAGCTGAAATTACTTTTATAAAGCTAATTAAGATTAGTTTTTTTTTTTTCTTAACTAGTTGTACTATTTGATTTTTTTTTCAATACTCAAACAATGAACACTTGGCTTTTTTTAAAACAATTGGATGTTTAAAATTAGCTGAAAAAAACAGACTGAATAGTGCATACTCTTTAACATGGAGATGCTGCTTTCTGATAGAAGTTGTGAGCGCTAAAAGAAGAAAGCAATAAATACACTGGTCATCTTGATATTTTATTTATTTATTTATTTCTGACAAGCCTAGCCTAATCCTAGCCAGCCCCGTTTGGGTAGATTATGCATAAAGACAGGTTGTAGAGCAAAATTCACATGAATAAAACTAAACAGAAATCAAGGAGCTTCTTTAATAGAGTTAAATGTAAATATTTGAAGTAGCACATACAGAAATGAAATAATTTCAGAGGGTATATTTTAACACTGTATAAAAGGCAGTAGCAGTGAACTTGGAAAACAGATTTGGAAATGGACTCTGTTATCTCAGAGTGTGAATAGGTTTTACTGTCTAAATTTACATGGTGCTAAATGTGACTTTTTTGTGATAATACCTAGATCACATTTAATTTAAATATTTTAAGTATCTGTGCCTTGAATTTTCTATTTGGGAATGTACAGTTTAATGCTTACAGTTATCTTTAGGTAGATACAAATGATCTGACCTTCAAAGCATCTTGCATTGAGGGGGAAGCTAACAAATGTGAATTTTTCAGTGTTATGGCTGGTATCCAGGGAACTGCACATGAAAAAAAATCAAAGGTCTTCACTGGTCACATTGGTAGAAACTGCCCTGAAGAAGAGGGTTACTATGCAGGAGTACATAATAATGCAATGTATAAATACAATGTACTGAGGAAGAGTCAAGAGCTCAAACCCGTTAAGAGCCAAAAATATTAGTATGTGAGAGTCACTGAGCTTGTGACTGATGTAAGGTACATCTGTGTGCTGAACAGAAAAGGGTCAGGGCTGTAAGTCTGAGCACTGGAAAGCCCAAACATTCACTCAGTTTAATTCTTAGCTCTCTTCAAGGCCCTCGCTGGGCCGTTTCAACTCGCTTGCTCCAATGCGAATCTGTTGTATGGGAGGGTATCCCTCAGCAATGGGGATGAAAGTATAATCCACATGGGTTTCCTGAAGGCTTTCAGCGAGGCCCCTCCTCAAGGCTCTGTAGCGTCCCAGTGGCTGAAAAATCAGAAGTGAAGAATATGAATAAATATTTATTTTTCTCAGTGGAAAGAGGTCATCAATGGAATCTAAATGGATTTGCAGTAGGACTCTTATTGTTCAAAATATTCATAATTATTTTAGAAAAAGGCTGGAGAACTAGGTGACAGATATTGTTGACAGGACTAAGTTACTCAGGATCATAAAACAAAGCCTGATTGTAAGGAGTTACAGAAGAGTCTCATGGTGCTAGGTGATAAAACGGCATAAGAAATTCATCCGTGGTGAATGTAAAGTAAGAATAATGAAGAAATAGGATCCTAAATTTATAGACAGTCCACACTGGCTGTGAACTGGCTGTTACCACTTTGGGATAAAATCTTGGGGTATAGTAAATAGGTCTATGAAAACAGCAGCTCATTGCTCAGTAATGGTCGACAAACAGATTGTTCCGAATTGTTAGAGATAGCAGTAAAGATATGGGTTAAACAGAATTTGTAGATAGATGTTAAATCAGCTAGTGCAGTTGGAGAAAGTAGACAAACGTTTTTGCACAGAAACTTTGATGAAGTTGGGGATAGATAAAGAGCTTAATATAGATGAAGAACAATGGGATCCAACAGGAAAGAAATAGACAACAAAACAATGAACAGTAGCATCTCCTTTTTCACCACCATCAAAGACAGGATGTTAGGCTAAATGGACTTCCTCTGACTCAGCATAGCAATGCTTATATTCCTATAACATCCCCATATAAATTTATGTACCTACAGTGCCATTCTGCCCTCCCTTTTCAAAAAAGGATGTTGAAGAAAAAGGTATGGGGAAAAGTGGTAAGGAAGATCAAACATACAAAATTGTCTCAGTGAGAGAAAGGACTACACAGACTAAGACACAAACTAACCCAGAAAAAGGACAACTTAACAGGACATGACTGATGTCTGTAAAGTCACGAATAGCATGGAGAAGATTAAGAAGGACTGTTTATTTGTTGTCTCTCATAATACAAAATGTATGATGAAATTACCAGAGGTCATGACCAGAATAAATGAAGCAAGACATTTTTTTGTGCATCACAAAAGGAGGTTGTAGATGCCAAATGCTTATATAGAGTCAAAGAACAATTGAAAAAATAACAGAGAGAAAACCCGTGAAGAGCAGAGTCTTTAAGCTGTTCATTGTCTTTTTGCATTTGTCAGATGCAGATCTGATCTGCAGATCATACACATCGTGTCCATGCATTTCATGTTCAGGCTTCTCTTGGGAACAAGTCAATCAAGTCCTTCTGAGGACTTGGACACCACAATGTGGTGTCATTAGTGTGCTTTTACAACCACTGCTATGGAGGATTGTGGCATGCCTGTCTCATCATTTCGTTAATTTGGGGTAACCATGCAGATGAGATGGTTTAAGTGTTATGCAGTGTGGACGAAGCTATTCTAGCCCAGATCAGTGTGGACACAAGTCAGTCTGCTCTAGTTGGTCCAAAAGCCAGAGCTCGCTTCCTAGTGTGGTCCACAAAGCTAACAATGTAGCCAAAATACATTAGGTCGGGTTTAGGAAGTGTCTGACCTAAAGGTGGTGGGACCGTAAGCCAGGGAAGCGTGCTTGCTCTGCTGTCAGTCTTGTCTCTAGTCTCTAGCTGGTGCCTGGTGTCAGGGTCAGGAGACTATGTCTGTTCTGACACGCTTTCAGGAGAGTCGTAAGGCTCATTGCCGGAAATAACAACCTGTATTTCAAAGCCAGTGTTATTTTCTATATATCCTTTTTTTTTAATAAGAGTGTCTGTCTGACATGAGTATGGTATAATCTTATATTTTTGGTCTCACTCATCAGAGTCTGTACTGCCACAAAGTAGCCTGTGCAATTCACAGGATCGCAGAATCTTTGAGTTTGGAAGGGACCTCTGGACATTGCCTACTCCAACCACATTGCCTGTTTAAGAAACTGATGAAATTCATTTTTTTAGAAGACATATAAGCAACAGACATTTGAAAGAACATGTTTATCTTCGCTATGCTTCTCCACCACTCACAATCTGATAAACTAATCCTACAGATGTAGAAAAAAAGAACATCTTACTGTATCTTAACTTCTGACCTTGTCTTGCATTTATGATTTCAGTGTAGAAATAATCTTGTTTAATGTTGTTAATTGTTGCCCATGTCTCGCAATGGGGTAGCTTACCCCTTCAGTAAGTACTTCTACATTTGGCACTACATTCCCCAAATGCAAAGCATTGGCTTAAGAAAACAAAATGGTACTAGAATTTTTTTAAGTGCAGGCTGTTTTAGTTTTTCTATATAAAGTACTTTAGCTATTTGAATGAAATCTCAGTGATTTTTGCATATTCAAAAATCATCTCTTTTGAAATGTGTCATCACTTACAATACCATTTGATTCAAACCTGACCCTTATTCTGTTAATACCTACTCCTAGTTGTAAATCTTGAGTAAAGTCAGTGAACTGAGAGGAACCAGAGGTGGAGAAGACCAGTCTAAGTGTTACAGGAAATAGGTCCTGCCAGTGGATAGGATTACAGGGGGAAAATGCTAAATTATATGTTAGTTTTCCAAAAACAAGATTGTGTTAAGAACAGTTTTTCTACCCTCTTGAATTGCAAAAGCAAAAATTTTCTTTTTAATTTGTGTATTTAGGTGTATTCTGATTATTCACTCCGCTCCTTTAGTTTTGTGTTTAGAATATTAAAACTGAGTGCTTGCTATCGCAGGGTGGTGGTACAGCTTGCACTGGTGTAGGCTTCTCATTCTTGATTTATCACTGTGTTAGAATGAAAGGGCACTCAGTGCTTCCTATCAGGAATTCATTTGACTAAAGCAGAATTTGAGTTACCAAGATATTTTTAAAGAGAGAAAGGAACAGATAGGGAATTAGGAGTTTTAAAACCCCAAATCAAGGGTTTGATCCTATAAAGTACTGGGCACTGTAGCTCTGTTTCAGCAAGACTTACGTGTGCTTAAACCTTTTGTTCAGAGCCAGCATTTAGCACTGTTTAATCTCAAATGAATAGTTCTTAAAAATAGGATTGATATTCCCTTTCACCCACAGATTTCTAGGCACTCTGTGAATAGCTATGTACAGAAACTATACAATAAAAATGAGAATTCAATGGTGATTTTACAGTTAAGCATAGAAAAGAAATAGAAAAGAAATCAAAACAGAAACCTTCGCTTTCTCATGTCAACTTTTCATGTTGGACCCGTATAATAGCTTTATTTTCCTTTCTTTTTTTCTTGTTTATTTTCAACATGAAATCCTCAGACTCCTCATTTGTGGCCAAAGCTGTGAATTCATGCAGAAACGTAGGACAGGATGCGTCTTCTGTGCTTCCACATCTTTCTTTAAACTGTGGGTGTCCTGTTGAGAGGAAAAGTGCCTGGCTGCGGATTCACCTCTCATCCCCCTCCTAAACAAGAGGGTGGACAGAGGGCAAAACTCAGACTCCACCCTCATTAAAGGGTAGACTGCCTTTGAAAAAGGTAGAGCAGTGGTAGCAGTTTATTTCTGCTATGGACCTAGAGCTGGCTTACATATTTTTGAGCCTTACCAATGTGCTCCTTCGCTCCTAGTATGTTACACGTATGTGTTGCTCACTAGTCAAAGTAGGTTGCTTAAATACATGTCATCAGCTTTAATTTTATCTTATTGCTTGTTCTGGCAAGTTTTACCTGGATTTATTAAAACGGTTTATTTCCCTGGGCCCAGGGATACACATATACAATAGAGATAGCTGTGAGTTCTTGGATGTTCCAGGAGATCTCTGAGCTTTACAAAGTTAAAGTGCCACTGGTTCTGCACGTGTGTGTGAGAAGGTGCGTTCCTGCTGAGGGAATGATCAGGCTATCCATCAGAAATAAAACCCAAGAAATTTCAGCCTGAAATGGGAAGAAGATGCTCAGGGTTAATTTGGACTCAGTTTAGTAACTGGATACTACATGTTCAGGGTGCTGGCAGGGGAGTCCATTTGCTACCCAATTACTAAAGGAATGCAGTACTTATATTTTGTATTTGGTCAAAAGACTTAATTTCCAGAAACACAAGATTCATTATCATTAAATGTAAGTTCTGTACAAGAGCATTAAGAAATGAATGTTAGCATTCTAAGGGCAATATTTACTGATTTCTACAGTTATGGTTTGTGAAACGAAAAAGAAACAGAACTTTGCTTTCATTAACCATAATAGGAGTTTAGCTATTTTCACTGCATTAATCTTGCTGCTAACTGTTTCTTTCACATTGTGAGAAGACAGCATGTGACAGGAAAAATCTGTAACATCATTCAACGTCTGATTATATGCCCTTTTTCCTCAAAACCAATTTGCATGCCTACAAATATCAGTGTTTCCCAGTGGAATTGAAGGTGTAAAATATTGTCTCTCGAGCTGAAAATTATTTAGCCAAAGATTCTTCAGTATTTGGGAATTCTGGCTGGATGATTTCAAAAGCAAAACCATATGTCGTTTACATGATTTGGAATTTCTCCAGTTGCATAGAACATGAGTGGAAAAGTGAAAAAAGAAAAAAGAAGAAAACTAACACTAATCAGATGTTAATAAATACAGGTGCTATACTGTGTAGTGTAATTCATCTTCAGAGCAAGCTGTGGATGAGTCAGAGATAGCAGATTCTGAGTGATACTATTTTGTACATTTGCATGTATATTCTCGATACATGCTAAGATCCAAATTAAGGTAAAAGTGAAAGGGTTGTGTAACATATATTTCAATATTCAAGAAGTACAATTTTGTCTAGACGTGGAAAATAAATTTAATGCTTTTTGTTTGGTTGGATTTTGTGCACTCCTCACTGTAAATGCAACCAGGGTTGTAGCAGGAAAAGATGGCAATTTGATGATAAGTCCACCCAAGCAGATCCTGACCTGGCCATCGTCATGCCCCCATCCCTCCAGACTTCCCAAAAATTTCCTTACCCAGGCCAGGCAGCAAGGTTCTTAAAACAAGAGGGCCCCTTCCGTCCGCATCCAAAGCCTTATTCCTGGCCATACCTGGTCTGTTGAGACCAAGTTAAGTGGGGACTAACCTGCCAGCTCCGGTATGACTTGCTGTTCAGGGAAAGCTGTTACAGGTCTGCCCACTGTTTTGCTACCACTCTCCCCCGCCCCACAACCCCAGTAGGAGATCTCGCTCAAGTGCAGCTTGTGGGCTCTTTCTCTTTCACATGTCAGAGAATGTTGTGGAGGCTCTTTGCTTTTAAAATTTCCAGAGAGAAGTGGATTCAGATGGTATAGATTTGACTCACCTACAGCTCTTTTAGTACTCAGATACAGCAAAGACGTTACTGGTACTGAGGGACTGGTGTGTCCTATCTGCTGATGCTGTGTTGTGTGTAGCCACACACATCATGTGCTCAAGAGTGAGGGTACGAAGGAGTAAGGAATCAGTTTTGCACAAATGGACAATTAAAAGCATAATTAAAGACTGGCCTTACATTCTCAGCTGCTGCTTCTTTAACGTGAGAGCTGACTGAGACATGCTTGTGTCTGAAATAACAGAAGAAGGCACAGTCATGCTCCAGCCTCCAGGAATTCGCCATAATAATATGTTGTGTGGTGTTGTAAAAGAAATGAAAGCACAAAGAAAAACCCTTTGCATGAAAATTTGATTGAACAATTAAAAATGCATAAATAATTGAAATGCAGAGACTATAAAAGCTTTCTATTATTCTCATTGAGAAAAAATGTTTAAAGCATAGGATCCAGACATTATTCTGGGGCAGTAAATAGCTGGTATTTATAGTATGGATTACTCAGTTTTCTTTTGCCTGATGAACAGGGCTACCAAAGCTTATTGTGGCTGTTTTCTCGTTTATATGAGACACGTGGCCGCAGTGATTTGCTTTTGTCAGCATCCCCTCCCCCATCAGCAGAAACCTCTGCGCTTCAGACACAGATGTGGTACCGTGCTCTTTGTGTGCGTGCGTGTGTACGCGTGTAGAACCCGTACAGAAAGACGGCGTGGCTAATAAGCTGGAAAACCAAAGCTGAAGCGCAGGACTTGGCTTGAGACTTCATTTCTTTATTACGGTGAGATGTTAGCATGGACTAACCGTAGGACCAATGTGTATGAACAAGTAGTGTTTAATAGCAGCCACGCTGCTTATAAAATCAGCAATTTAACATAAGCAGGAATGGCAGTTTCATTAAATAATGCTATGATCTCTCAACCATATTCTTAACTAGTGATCTCCCTATAGCAAAATACATAGATAATCAACCTCCTAGCCTGTCAGTAAACTTGCAGGGGAATTAAATCCTGGAGGAAGGAGCCCGTAGCCCCGGAGGAAGGCTGAGTGCATGTTTCGCTGTTGTCTTTTCAGCTCATCTCAGTGGTCCCACTGCTAGAATGTGCTCTGTTGTCATGGCAACCCCATCTCCTGCTTCCTACAGGAAAGATTAGCTCGTACTGTGCACTGGAGAGAATTTAGGGGAAGTCAAGCTAATCCCTGGGTGCACTGCGAGAGAAAGGTTGGACCTCGCCTGAGGGATGCTGTATCTGCAATGATAGAATTGGCCTGCCACAGACACTGGTATTTAAGTTGAAGAGCAGAATTCACAGTAAGTGTCAGATCCTCCAGAGAGGAATATTGAATGAGGTTTTCTAAGTCTTGCTGAAGACTGTCCCATGCCAACAGTGGAATGACAGCAGGAGGCTGTGCGTGGAATACCAATATGTTTCACCCGTTTAGGTGGTATTTCAAATACAGATTCAAAGCCTTAGTTCCCTGGAAACTAGGTGATAAAATTTTAAAACATCATCGTGAGACGCGCACCTAGAAACCTGAAGCATGTCTCATTCGGTGCATAAAGCTGAACAAGTGATGATGAGCGTGACTTACAAATTGTGTATGCACTGTGCGGCGTGCTTCAGAATTCCTGTGTGCTGAAAAATAAGCGGGAAAGTGTGATTTGTGTGTGCTGCAAACTCAACTGCAAAAGTGCTGAACTATCAATATTAAGCATGAAAATGTACAAGTCCTGATTCAACAGTGTTTTTTCTTCATATTAAAACCCAAACAGAGAAAACATGAGCTTTTTAAAGGTATAGTCATGATACAAGCTTTTATTTGAGGAAAACTCATTTTAATGTGGCTAAATTAAGGTGGTGTGTGACATGATGCAGCGTGTGAAATGTGTGTCTGTTTTATTGCTTGTAGTAGTTAAACAGAGAGTATTCTAGCTCTTCCATTTCTGGTTGTTTTAATGCTCTAGCTTTCTTTGATATGGTCCTGTTTTTCACTTTAATAGATGCTCAAGTATCCCAGCTTTAAACTAGAGGATTTGCAATAAGGTTTGAACTGTCTGTTTTTTATTACTGTCAGCTTGTCCTAAACTTGTTCTTTTTCAGCAGAGTTTGTATGTTCAGCCTATGTATTTTTACAATGTTAGTATGTATGTTTTTCCTGCTGTGTTTTTAAGTAAAAAAGTAACTATGATTATTTAATATATACAAATACTGTCTAATTTAGGTCTATTTATGCATATGTTTTACATGTATAAAATGTGTGTGTGTTTCTGCGATACATACATGCATATACATATGCAGACAAACGGGGTCTTTGTTTTAATGAGGCCCATTAGTGATTCATGATAATATAATACTGAGGAAGTAAAAGCCCTGTTTTCACTTTGAAGGATAGGTAATTTTCGCATATCTAAAACGTTTCTTGTTGCAAAAAACTAATAAACACTCTCAGTCTGCTTAAAGAAACAGCATATGTCATATTTCTGTGTGTGTCTAATGAGTAAAAAGGGAAAGCATCTTGACCGATATGATGAAAGAGCACTGTGACGCCTTTCCAGAGACTTGGGTCCATGAAATGGGTAGTGAAGGGACATTTGTTTTCTTCTGCTCCCTCCCAGGGCAGCTCAGAAAGAGTCACACATAAGCCCCAGTTTGGTTAATATGAGTGATCGTCACTGAAAACTTTTTTTTTTTTTTTTTGCTGGTTTACCAAATAGTAAGAGCACTGATAATCAAAGAGAATGTCTGTATTCTCTGTAGATGATAAAATCTGTAGGCAGTGTACATCTATTATATAGAGGACTATAGAAATAAACACAAAAGGTATGGAAGCTTTATGCCTTTATTCACGCTGGCCCTTGAATCTGTGATAGACATGTGGGTGACAGGGAACCCACACAGGTGCCAGGCAAAGTAGGGATCAGGGTAAGAGAAAATTCACAAAATGAATGTTTTCCGTTAGAGAGAGCACTAAGAAATTATTTTGTTATCCTTCCAGTTAAAATACTGATTTAAAAAGTCCCTTCTGTGACAAAATAACACATGGAGACATTTACCAGAGAATTCATTGTATATTTTCACAACTTCTATGAGGTTGTTTTAGAGTGACACATTTTAACATAGCTGTTTACAACTTTTAAAAAAATTGTACGTGGTTAATTGCACAAATTTTCTACCTTGTGTGTCATTTTCTTAAATTAAATTACGCAAGATGTTGGATTTTTTTTATCTCAAGGTCATGATTTGTTACCTTTTTTTTTTTTTCCTCCAGTGTTTAATTTGTGTATGGTATAAGGTTGGCTGGTCAAACATTGTCTCAGCTTTTTCTGTCTTCTGCAAAACATGTGATTTTAGGAAGTTGGTTCAAGTTTTATTAGGGCTGAATTTTCACAAAGGGACTTGAATTCCTTCTCTCTATTTCTTTAAGCACCAACTGTAAGCAGGACTAATTGCATGTGAGAAAGTTCAATAAGGTTCAAAGCATGCGCCCAAACCCATAACCTGTGTTGCATTCTCCTCCAAGAAAAGGATGTGAATACTCCTTGTTAACAGTCTGAGTGTATCACACAAGGACAGATCCAAGTAGTAGAGACAGCTTGGGCTCAGGAGTCCAGGCCTCCAAACTTGAGGGAGTTCCTGTATAAACTCTGTGTTTTGATTAAAGAAAACCCATTTCCTAGAGTTACTAGAAACTGAAAAGCAGAGGTGACTCTGATTACCGTAAACAAAAAAAAAATCGGAGTTCCTAAACTCCTAGAAATTATAGGTGTAACATCTTCTACCTAATTTCCTCAACTGGATTGTCCTGCTGTGAGAACTCTCGACTTCCTCACTGCAGTGGGTTACTCCTCTGCCCAGCCTCTTCTCTTTATTCTATTTCTGCCCAGCATTCCTGCTCCCTGCAGGTATTGCACTCTTCCTGAACTGCCTCCTCCCTGTGCCGCTGTGTCCTAGCATTCAGGCTGTCTGCTGGCTTGGTGTTGAACTGGTTAACATAATGCTCTCTGATGTGTCTTTTACATGCATAAAAGTAGTATGATTTAATGTATATACTGATTCACCAGTAAACTAAAAGTTTAGAATTATGACACTAATCAGAAAAATATTGTTATTTACGTGTCACTCTCTTTCCTTAAAACATTTCTCACTATTACCAAAAAGGAGAAAAAAAAAAAGAACACCCCCCAAAATGATTTATAAAGCACAGCCCCTGCCTGCAACCTGAGGTCTTCCTCCATTTGGAATTCATGGATAACAGTTTGTCTCTTTCTCATTCAGTTACTAATTCAGGGAAAAGTAGGTAAGATGTTCAGCACTTCCCAGGTGGTACATTGCACCTCACAGAACCTGGCCGTCTGCTAACATCTATAAATATGATAAAATCACAAACTCTGTTCTGCCCCAACAGGAATCTTGCTGCTGGTATTCTCATTAAATCAATAACAGAAATCACAGATTTATACTATATACAAATTTCAGGCTACATTGCTTCTTTACACACAATGTATGTGTCTCTCTATATCAGAGATTTATCCATCACATTTTAGTAAGAAAACAGCAATAGTGATGATATTTTTTCTTGGTTGCAAGGCATTTTTTTCCTGGGGCTTATCTGCCTCTTTAATTCCTTTAAAATGTGTGTATATATCTCATGTTTCTAGAGACCATAAATGGTTTGAAGGTACAGAAGTGGCTTTCAATGAAAGAAGAGTGTCTTCCACTGAAACAAGAAGCTTAAATCTATTGAGATTTTATTTGTCTTTAAACATAAGCTCAAATCTTTTGATTTTTATTTGTATTTTTCTTTTGTTAAACAAATCTGCAAGGGTGAAAGAATATTTTTTGAGTTGAGTTTGCCTTAATTTGAAAAAGTAATAGCCACATGGCAATATTTTGATTATTTTAAACCTCCCCTATCTTCCTTTTCTTCCCAAAAGTAAAACTCTGAAGCCAGTAGATGTATGTAAATTGCATTAATTTAATGGACTAAATTATTTCCCAGGCAGCACACGCTGGCTCCTGTTGACTCTAGTGAGATTAAGAACATATACAGCCAAAGGTAGATTTCAGCCCTCTGTATGGTGTTCTTCTGGCCAGCTTTATAGCAGTTAATTAAAAAGTGCTTTCTCAGTGCTGTGCTGCTAGCTTTGTGGTATTTGTGTAAGAGCTTTTTTTGTGTGGTTTTGTGAAGAGCTGGGCAAAACAGCAATGCTAATTTTCAGCAAGGCCAATACAAAGGGTGAGAAAACAAGATTTCCTGGGCAAATTCTGTTTCTAGAGGTAGCTGAGATACTATGTGCTGTCTGGATGACAACCCTAATACTAACACAAGTGGGATTGTTCTTGTGATCCCAATATTCCTGTAGTTTTTTATGCTGCTAGCCATAGCAAACTGAATTTTTCAGTCTTCTGCAGAGGTCATTTGTCAGACCATGTCAGCAGGGCGCTATAAGGAGCATGAGGGGCATACAAGCACCCTATTGGGCAATGCTCAGATTTATTTTACAATCAAAATAATAAAATATAAAATATTAGTATCAATAATATGAAAATTGCAATTGAAGTAGAAATGTATACAATGGGAATCCAGGGTTTCTCTCATTCTTTTGCCAGAGGCATCTACCTGGAGTTTCACAGGAGTTAGGAGAATGAGTGTGAGCTGAAGATTTGAGTGATCAATCTTTTCACATGTAGTGCATTTTAATTTCTCATTGCACTTTNGGCGTGGACCCCTTTAATGGTCTGTCAGTAGGTGGATAAGTCATTCTGAGTTTGTTTTTCTCTAGTCATTATAGTTGAAAGTGTTTTCTGAAACATGCTGAGTAGAGGAAGATAAGATAGTTGTTTTTGTATTATAGTAAGTTACGCATTTCATTGTTTTTGTACAAAAAAATTTGTGTCAGCTAACTCTTTAAGTCCCGTTTTTTTTTTCCCCTGTATTTCAGAAAATATCCATGCATGGTGGGATTCTATCAACACCATAAAACTGTCATCATTTGTAGCAATAAGAATAGTTACCATCCCTAAGTAGATTAAACTGTTTATTTGCCTCAGTTTTCCGTTGCTCTATTGGTTTCTTATTTTCAAAATGTGTTTTGTATGTGAGTAGTTGAATTGAAGCTAGACATCAGCCACCTGAGATGTTTGGCCCTTGCAAGACTACTGTTTGTATGGGTTGGTGACAACATCGGCAGCAATCCTGAGAGCATCTGTGATTTGTGAGTGCTTTCAGCCAGCAGCAAACCAAGTGGGATCTGATCAAAACTGTGTTGTGGATATTCAGGTCCAAGTGCAAGAGTGCCATGATATTCACTAATTCATTCCATTCTGTTCCTCATTGCTATGTAAACTACTGAAGATTGTTTTTAATGGCTCATATTGTGGTTATCACATGATGTAGAAATTGCATTAGCAGTAGCAGTCCTTTTTCTATCTGCAAATATGCTGTCAGCAGAACTCTACTTCCACTACAAAAGCTAAGCCTCCACTCCCTGTACTTTATCTTAATTTCCTGCAGCAGCAGCTGTGTTGTTGAGTTTGGCAGGTACTTGTAGTGTAGGAAACTCCAGACACTGCAGATTTCATTGCTGAAGTTAGAAAGAAATGCATTTTGCGAAAACAGACTGTTTGAGAGTCTGGTTGTAACAGCTACATAAAAAAGACTTCCACACTCGTGATTTTCACCACATTTGTTGAGTGTTTCTTTCCCTTTGTTAGAAATACGTCAAATTATGGCCATCCCAGGTGTTCTTCAACAGAAGAAGATAATGTTGAAATTGAAGCAGCTCTCACAAAATTTTAATCCTGAAAGGCTTCTCAAATTCAGCCTGAAAGTTTTTGGACCAAAAGTCCAAGAGCCTCCTAGGACATTTTCCCCAGGGTTGAGAGATTAAAGTTCAAACCTCTTATCAAGTAGAGCAGCAACTGAAATTTAGGTATTTTCTGCATCACTGATAATTGCTCCATCTCCATCTGTATGGGTTTTTCTCTTCTTTGCTCTGTTTATAATGTGTGTACAACAGGATATTCACTGTGCAGGAGAGAGGCATTGACTTTGTATCTCACTGTTTTAGGACTTCAGCTAATTTTGGGGAGACACTACTGTATTTGGATCAGAACTATTGTACTTAGCTGTTTGCATAAAGAGGAATGCCAAGAATAACTGAAGTATTACAAACTTTTCTGAAGAGGAAGACAGTATCCTTAGAATGCCTTCTAAATGCTTCTCTGTTGGAACTGCTATAGTTTACACAGGATAACAAAGACAGGTATTTTCTTTTAGGAAGGCTGCCCTTTGAGTCCTCCACCATGTTTTTGTTCATGTGTTGGAGAATCAAAGAAGGCAACTATTTCTTTGCTTAGACAGCTGAAACTTTTTTAAGTACCCGAACTGACAGTATGATTGGTCATTTTGTGTCAGTATTTTTCTGTATGTTGGAGACTGTTGCACTCACTTAATCAGGGGTAATAAAATTATGCTTTCCCCAGATTGTTCTGTAATTTTCAGACCAATTCAGCTTCTAGCCCTGAAGCTTTCTATTGATTCCAAAATGAGAAAAGAGTAAGTAACAACCTCAGAAGCTGCCATACCTGGAGCACCTCTAGGTACCATCAGCAACAAGCTTTCCAACCCAAATTTGTGTTTGAAGTGCAAGTAATAGATTTGGTCGGAGTATTTTTACTGTTGCCAGCTTCACCTTATATTATATTTTTTGTCATATTGGTTGTATTATTTCTTCTGATGGCAGTTATTTACAATTGCAGAAAAGAAAAAGTCTGCTGCTGTTCTGTGTAAGAGGACACACTAGGCATTTCATGCTGTTGAGTATCAGTATTATTGTTTGCTGTTGCACTAAATACAAAAATAACAGCCCACCCAGATTGTAACAGCTATTGTAAATAGCATTCTATTCATAATCCAGACTGATACCATGTGTTCCACTTTGAAGCATGCATAGCTTTTCTGCTTGATCCAATGGTTATAACTTCCACCCAGAAGTAATAAACTTACTCTGTTCTCAAACCCAGCTTCAGATCCATGTTCTGCTTCTAAATATTTTTAGCTAAGCTTCTGGAAAACACAGTTCCTTCAGAATTGGTACAAAATTGTTATTTAGGAAGGAAGGAGATCAGTTTATGAAGGTGATAATAAGAATTGCATAGCAATGACCTGGGACTTGAAAGAACTTCTCAGAAATTCAGTTGTTTTGGTTGGCATTTAGATCTTATTTAAGCAGGAGAAAGCAAGCGTTATTTTTATTGTTTGTGCAAACACTCTATGTTGTCTACCTTCTCTGGAAGCTTGGGAACAGGTTTGTCATACAGTAATAAAAACAGCGCTGTTTCTGTTTCTAATGTGCACTTCAGATAGATTGAACTAGCTATACAGGGATGATCCCTTCAAAATACAACGCGTATCATGGGCCAAACAATCTTGTTCGCAGAAAGATTTTAAAGGGAAAACAAATTGTATAGAGGATTTTGCAATATCATTGTCCTTTACTTTGTTATTTAAAATAACACCAAGCATTTCCATGAGTGCTCATGACCCAGGCTCCCCTTTCCTCTCCTAGCTAGCTTTACAACAGAGAACGTCATTGTGGTCAGAATGCTTTGTTTACCAGGAGCAGCCTGCCACTTTCCACACACAGATCAGTTGGGCCAGCTCAGCAAATGGACATTTCTCACAATTTCATGCTGTCCTTCATTCTTAGCCAATCCTATATTATAATGAAGCCAAGTAGGTATTACTCTTGGGTATGGCTTTATTGTTTCCCTTTGTAGTGCTTTGGGCTTTAACAACAACCTATCCATAAATAGCTGAAATTTTAGTGAGAACAGGCCTGATTCACTGTGATTAAAACCTTCTCAAATACTCTGTTTTCATTGGTAATGGTTCCTCATCAGTACTGTAAAGCGCAGGAAAAGCGGGTGCTACAAATACTCTGTGAGTGGACTCTCCCATAGCTGAATCCTGCAGTGACACCAGAAGCCTTTAATTGAATTAGAAACATGGACCAGTTAGTTTCTTTCTTAAGAAATCGCCCCAGTCTGCGAAGAACTGCAAAACCGTTCACGGATTCTCACTTAAGAATGGTATTATGTTTGCTCTACTTCCTGGCATTGTTGAGTATTCTGTTTTTGAGTCTAGGTCGCACTGACGTTCCAGCAAGGGCAAACTGACTGCCTTTAACAAGAAGAAAAGTTTTGAAAGTTACTGAAATAGTATTATGTCCAAGAACTCATAGTAGTGTTTCTGTTGGCATTAGCTTCTCAGGAAAGAACTGTGAAATGATGGTCTTTGTGTAAAAGTTTTCAAGCACAAAAGTTTTCAAGCTTTCCCGGCTTTCATTTACACTTTTGTTCAATGCAACCTCTCATACTTATTCTGTTCCCCACTCAAGTGCAGTTCACTGCATTGCAGAGTCCATGGGGAGGAAGGTTCAAACCGAGACGCATTGCTTAGTCAGGTGGCTTCACAGTTAAAATTTCAAGTCCACAGCTCTGGTGAGGAATAGCACTGGATATACCAGAATTATCTATCAGACCCTTTGGGCTTTGGAAGTTTCTGCTCACTCTATCATAGTTATTTGGTTTGCCAGAGATATTGTGCTGACATACCTTCTAGCAAAATCATTCTCTTTCGTCTTCAGATACCTGTTATTCTAGTCAATTTGTAGATGATGTGTGAGCAAAGGCTCAGCTACACTTTAGGAACTGTAAAAAATGTATTGACTTTGATACCTCTGCTGAAAATAATTTCTGAAAATGAAAGAGCATGTTTCAATTTCACCAGTCAGATTGGAAGTCAGTATGTCTATCTGTAGTAGTTTGATGCAGTCAGGATTTAAAAGTGGTGACTTCAATGAAGGCCGAAAAGACCTTGCTGTAGTATTAACATCTCATGGAAAGTCCATGGTCTTCTGCCTGGTATCATCCAATTGGTGATAAAGACCTCAAATCATGGATGTGGATTTACGGATATAGTTTGCAAATCTGCTGTTTTTCAATGAAAGTTACATTGTATGATTCAGGATTCTACAGTCTTGAGCCACACTATTTTATAGTAGGAAAAAATATCAGAAGAATACTGTTGTATAATGCCTGTACATCTCTCAAGGCAGTTTTGGCATTCAGTATCTGAGAGAGATTTTTCAGACTGGTTGAAGGTAGGCCAAGCACTGTTTGTCTTCCTTTTGTTTGATGCTTATAATTGTGATCAACATACTGGTGAGACTCCTGATGTGGTTTATGTCATTTATCTTGGTGCCAGTATTATTGTGTTCAAGTAAAGCTTCCTTAGCACTGATGACTGTTGTCACCTTTTGCATTGTTCTGCTGATGTTTGGGCTGGTGTTTAAACTTTGTAGATGCTGAATATCTTTAACTTGTTTTTAACTGATATAGTGAAAAACAAAATTAGGAGGGCATAATGGATGCAGCATTCAAAAATGACTGCATTCCAGTTGGAGAGAGGCCATCAAGTTTGTTATCAAGTGTTGCCCTGTGTGACCCGAATACTGCTTTCACTCAAGCAGTGAGGAGATCACTCACTGTAGTTACCCAAGGCATGCTCAAATCAGGAAACAGTAATGTACATGCTGCCTGGGACATCCCTAAGCATTTTAAAGTGACAGAACAAAAAGCAAACTGAATTCAGAAGGGACATGTAATCTATATCCCTCAAACCTGCTTATTTACTCAGGTTTGTAATAGCAACTTTCCAAGCTCTGCAGTTCTTTACAAAATTTCTAACCTGCAGTTTGTAACAGAATCTTGCGCTTGACTGAGACTCTGTCTTGCATTACAATCGTTTAATAAGAAAAGAGCAACCGTAATGAAGTCCTAAACTTGGATATTTAGTATTCTGACTTCTCTGATTCACTAACATCCACTTTCCTAATGTATCAAGGAAGGTTTAGCTCTTTGTTGGTAATGCTAGAACTGCAATGAAACACAAAGCCTGTAAGTTCCTACTTCCTGTTTCATATAGTTTTCCACTAGTTCTTCTCAATTACATATTAATTACCTATTTTTAAAATGAATTTCAGTATATGAATATTAGAAGCACTTATTTTACTCTGTCCCCTGAGTTAGGAAACTTTCCTGGAAGCCTATATATTAATGTGAGTGGAGAGACCATATTGGAAAGGATGGGACTTAACTGTTCTAGAGTGAAAAACAAATATTTTGCAAAAGATGGTTGATTATTTTACCAATATTATCAAATAAAAAATAGAAAAAAATATTAAAATGGTAGGAATGAAGCATTTTCCATGTCCTAGCTTTTAGTATACACTTGTGAATAACAATAAGATGGCTTTGGTTTACTTGATACAAGTCTTTAAACTGTACTTTCCTGTGTAAAAAACATCAAAAAATTAGATTAACATTTTGAAATCCTGAAATAGAGGGGTACAAACCTGATGATGATAGGTCTAGTAAGTCCAAACTATTTGTAGAAGTATTGTTATTGAGAGCTATGCTACTAACACAAAATTTTTTATTATTATAGAGAGACCGAAAGTATTGGTCTGACTGGATATTTTGGACTTAGAGCTATCCTTTGTTTTATTAACCTAAATAGCTACTTTATAGCCACCAAGACTGTGTATAAACTACAGATATATAGCAAAAAATGTTTGCAAGTCTTCTCTAGAACGGTTCTAAAATAAAACTTAAAATATAATCACAGCATTTGTTGAACTTCAACAGAACTCTTGGTTTTCCTGCATTTGGGCATATGCGGATACATTTTCCCAATTTTTTTCTTTTTCACTGGTTATGTAGGACTTATTCTTATTTTTACTTGTAATCTTCTAATGATAGGGAAAATATTCACAGAATATTCATATTTCAAGAGGAAACTTCTGATCAGATTTCTGCTAGAAATACAAGCAGACAGGCAGGTCCAGCAATTTATACTGTAAAGTTTGAGGCCCAAGTAAGAGTTTGGATTAAACGTTGCTAAGGCTATATGAAGCTCAAAGCAGCTATTTGTGTTTGCTCTCCAGGCTTCTCTCCTCTTTCTCTCCCAGTTTTACTTATGGAGTGGGCTGTAATGAGCCTTAGGTCTTCAGCCTTGCTGCCTTTACGGAAGAGCAGGTAGAAGTTAGCTGAGGGGGTGCAGAGCTGTCAAGCAATCATGTGTCTTGCTTGTGGTCAGGGCTTCACCCTTCCAGAACGAAGTACAATCTGATATTACTGTGTGAACCCACTCAACACACCAAAGCTGGCAAGCTAAATTGTTGACTTTTAAGGGCTGTATTGAAAACACCAGTATTTGGGGCATGCAGTCTGCAGAGAATTTCCTCTACTCCGACTTAATCTTTTGTCTTTGCTTTTGTCTTCTGGCAGATCCTGATAAAGTAAAATCTGACATTGCACACATGCACTAGATCCGAGTGGCAGACAAGTTTACCATAATTCCTTGCAGCTCCATTTGGGTTGATGCTTAGGAACCAAACTCGAACCTTCATGTTACTCTTTTGTCTGCTGCTGGCACAGCACCACATTCTTTTTGCTGCCAGGAACGGCAGCAGCTGCTGCAGTCTGCAGCAGCCTTCAGCTAGAGAAGCATAAGCCTCTTCTAGGCTAGGCAAGATGGATGCAAGGGTAAGATCTTTTAGGTTACGTCCTTTTACTTTAAGGAAATGGTTTCATATTTCTCCTTTTCTTAACACGTTGCTGTCTCAAACTTCCTTTGTTGCAGATATGTTCTGTGCATGGTTGGAATTTCCCTCAAAAATAAGGGCTGGTCTGTTCTGGACTGTGCTTGCCTCCTTGCCTCCCAGCCTACCCCAGTTCCTAGTTTCATATCAGTAAACTGTTTGTAAGTCTGTAGTCCTGTTAGGATGAGTGAAGGCCAATACCTCTGGCACCACTCGTATGTCAGGCTGAGAATTGGCTCCTGCAATGCTTGTCCAGAGATGGAGCTCTAAGCCACAGTTCTCAATGCCAGATGACATTTTGCCTGTCAAATATACAGCCTAAAACCTTTTAGAAGAATTGCAGGTTTTCTGTATTAAGAACTGCTTGATAGAGCTTTTGCCACAAAAGTGCCCTAGAGGTTTCTCCAGAGTAAAGAGAAAATGAGAGTCTTTCCTTCCCAGATGTAGAGAGGGTCATGTCTTTTCATGTGGAAATGCCAAAGCACAAGTACAAACTAGATGCATAGTGATAATAAGACTACTGTGCACCCAGTGAGCTGTTCAATTGGTTATTTACATGTGCTATACCCTCCTAATAGCCATTCTGTTTCATCTCTTTGTGTATATGCAGGAACAGAGCTCTGCAGGCAAAGTAAGCATGCAGTCACTCATGAAGCCATATAAATGAGCCCTTCTCTAACACTTACCAGCACTGTGACAGACAGGGCAGTATTATTTTTCTGATAGTTGTTCATGCCATGGAATGGCATTTGTTCACTGTTCTCTTATTTAATGTTATAATTGAATAAAATGATCTGCCTGTTTTGTGCCTGCACCAAGAAAATAGATATTTATCCATGGAAAACTTGTTAATTACTGTGGGTTTTTTTGTTTGTTTTTATTTTTTGTTTTGTTTAATAACAAAATAAGATTTACAGCCTGACGTAAACTGATTCCAATGTGTATGTGCATGTGTCTTATTAAACCTATGAAACTCACTGTACTCTCACTGACAATGGCTAAGGATTAGTTTTGTAGTTTGCTTTGTTCCTTTTCCTTTTCATAAACTGATGTAGTGAGAGATCACAAAAAATTACTCCTGAACTATTCTTCCACCACTGAACACAACAGTGAGGGGTTCACTGATTGGCATCACATTGAAACTGATGGGAATTCCAGGTTCAGAGTTCAGTGCAGCAAGTTCCGTAGTTGAATTCACACAAGCCAACCATGTCAGGAAAGCTACGTGTATCAAAAGGAAAAAAAAAAGTTTGTTAATGGTAGTAATGTTAGCTGAAGAGGATGACTAACACATATTCTTGCAATGAAGCAAATGCAGTCCCACTGAGCATGAAGAGACGGAGTTCTTTGCACATCATCCCACTCCTGTCCTCTGAAAGGCCCTTGTCCACCTCTTAATTCCTGTTCCCTGTTTCCTTGCCACAGTACTGACATTTCAGTGGAAACCTGGTGGCAGTAACTTGTTTGAGGAGCAGAAAAGGATGCTTGAGATTTATGCACTTTCAAAGAGAGACGATATTTGCATGGAAAATAAATCTATTGAGTGTGTTAGTTTGTTCATAGAGATCACCTCCAGCTTAGAAAGACCTTGAGTTGAAAATCACTAAGGGCTGGGCAAGCCGTAGGGGGAAGAATTCTATATGCTTGCCTTATTCTCTTCCCTAAACACCTCCTAATAGCCACTGCTGGAGATAGGATATTGGACTAAATGGATTTTTGATCTATCCAGATATGGCCATTCTTATGCTTTGTGAAACAGGCAATAATAAAGGGTCTGAAATCACCCTTGTAGCTCCATTAATTCACCTGCTGTTCTTTATCATAATATGAAAGGGAATCGAGAAGATGAATAGATATAGTTGATTTTGACTGGCTTTTAAGTTATGTATTGAACTTGTGCTTGAAACATGACTTGTGGTATAAATGAAGCATAACTGAATACATAACTGTGACAAATTGATATTAAACGGTCATTGTGAAAAGTGGTGGGAGTGAAATGTGACTTCGCCTTTTTGTTAGTTCTTTCAGAAAAGTCTCTGTAATTATTTGATACTACAGAAGTTTCTGTGAGTCAGCAGTCTATACCACCTTTTGTCTGATTCACTGTGTTCCTCTCCCAAAATTGCCTGCCATCAGTTGCTACCAGTAGAGAGTTTTTTTCAATAGCTCCAGTTACGAAGGAGCTATTGAAAGCTCCTTTGAAGGTTTGGTAGTGTGTCTTGGGTTTGTGGAATTACAGAAAGAATGTAAATAACTTAGTTTTAAATGTTTGCTTATGTAGCGTATTATTTTAATCAAAGTTGTATTTTAACATAGAAAAAGTTAAAGGATGTGCAATGCTGAAGCCAAAGGTTTAAAGAGAACAGCATAGTAACTGAAAACTGGTCTGGAGTCTGTCACTTTTTGGTCTGCAATACTGTCTGTTGCAAGTGGTCCTGTTCAAATGAATCAGATCGCTAAGGGTGTAAGCTGTTGTTTAGCAAGACCTGGGCTGCTGGTATCCAGCCCAAAGAGGTTTAAGCAACCTTCATCATACAGGACTTTAGTAGGCAATCCGTGAGAGTGGGTTTTATGACAGCCTGCACTTGCACAGGCAGCAGCTTCAGTCTCACTCTTCCCACTCAGCTCATTCATATCCAACCTCCTCCTTTTAGAAAGAAACATTACCCATCTTACAGTAATTGCAGCTCTCAGAGATGCTCTGTCAACAGGCAACCCACTCAAAGTGTTCATTTAACCTGTGTGCATGCTACCTTGGAGTCTGCAAGCATCAGTGTGTGTTTGGGCTGCATGTGTGCACTTATCCCATCTCCACTTGCTCCGCTAGAGCAAGACAAGTAAAGTGGCCCCAACAACAGCCTTGTTCATTTGGTGTGATTAATCAGACTCATTATCATCAGGAGTGGTGCTAGCTTGCACAACCCTCCTCATATGGTCAAGTTTTTCTCAAAAGAGCCAAAGCTGCTATAAGGTTATTTGCCTTTCCCTCTGTTTTTGTCTACTTCCTAAGTAAGCCATCTGCTTTGCTTCATAGCAAAAAAGGGACCTGTGTTAGAGCTACTTTGGTATCTTGGGGTTCTCGCTTCATTCTTAGTGTTAATGAGAGGGATCCTTAGCTCCCTGACCCATCATCATCCTTTCAACAGATCTGAGCCTCCATGTGGCTGTCTGGTTGTGGTACTGTGCTGCACTACTACTGTTAGAGCTGAAGGCCAACACCATGGATTTCTGACTAGTAAAATATGCAGTAAGTTTCAGGTAGTTGTCATACAAATCTAGGTATAGAAACTAGTTAAGCGTACTGTAAATATTAATTGAATTCTAGCTTGACAAGTAATTTGAGAACGGGAAACAATTTATTCAGAGATCTGCCTTTATATAGAATGGTTTGTTGACTCCCTCCCTGAGTTATCTGCAAGGAATATGAAAAGTCTGGGTGATTTACAGTATGAAATTGTTTGCTAACAATAACACAGGAGATCCTTTAAAACATCTGTAGATTTTTCTCTCAAGGAGATAAGCAACACTTGTATATATGTACCTTAGTTTGAGGTTTACAGTAATTCAGTGGTGCTTGTATCAGAGTTCAGATCTTAAATTTGTGCTCTCAGAAAACTGGTGTTTGAGGGACTTGTTATTCAAGTCAGATTTCATGCATTCTTCAACTTGCTTTCCTTTAAGAGAGCACTTACTGAGAACAGTGTTGAGCATTTGACATATCTGGTCTGAAGACGGTTCTCTCTGGGTGGAAGAACTGTATTTTAACCTGTAACAGAAGAATCTCTAATCCTAGCAAAATGTGCTTTTTGCTCATTCATAAATCTAGACATTGTTAGTTGGAGAATCCTTTAAATTAAGACCTGATTTCCTGCTCTAAATCAGAGTGTCCTTAAACTATCAGCTGTCATGGAAATCACCTGCAGAACACAAGGTGTAAAATACAGAGAAACTGAGCTTTGGCAGAAGTTTAGGCCATGCTAATGTGAATGTCTGTGGCAGATAATTGAAGTGAAGGATGCAACAGTTTGGAGAATCAAAATTCATATTCAGAGTACCTGTTTGAGTGTATTGCTTGGGGTTTCTTTATTAGCATTGTCTTATCTTTCAAGTTTTCTTTGAAAGTAGGGAGAGAAGCTAACACAATGGTGACTGCAATGAACTTGCAGAGTTCTCACGCAGGAGCCAGGGCTTCTGAAGTATAAAAAAACAAAGCTGGTGTCACTTTGTGTCTGGTTGGCCTGATAATGATATAGAAGGATGAGCTGGAAGCTCTAATGTAATGCGGTGAATAATAAGAAACTAACTTGAGGTAGGAATATCACTGCAGTTCTTGTTTTTAGAGTTGCTCATAAAAAAGAGTACTTGGACTGATGATGCCCAGAAGGCGCTGGTCAGAGCAGGGAATCAGTGTGGAGTTCTGTGCAAGGCGGGAGCAGGAGGTGTTGGCATCAGGAGGTTTAAGAATTATCAGTCTGTGAGAGAGAAGTCCGTGCTGAAGGCTGGACAGTGCTCTTTGGTTCAGTAGGAGTCAGGGTGCTGTTCCACCCAAAGATAACTTTCCTCTGTAGTTAGTCTTTCTCTGAGGGGTTGTGCTGTTTAATCTCTGGATAGGGCATCTCTGCATAGCTGAGGCACCCCCTGACTGTTTCTGAGAAGTGAAATACATACCTGTTTTGCAGTCAGACTCTCCCTTTCCAGGCTTAAGTAACAAAAATGGTTGTAGATGTGCCTCCAGCCTTCCAGTGTGATGAGGTAAGGGTATGAAAACGGCTCAGTTCCTAAGGACGTGTCCTGTCCTGAGCAAGCAGCAGTATTTGATGAGGCCATCATTCACTATCATGGCTGATGCCTGTGGATGGCAGCAGCCTGGGGAGGAGATGAAGATGTGAGCTCTTCCCTCTGCCTCTTTCGCAACTGTCCTGATGCACAGAGTGGCTCAGGATGCCCTCTGCTCCTTTCCTTTCAGCTCCTGGTGTGTACAGCAGCAGAGTGCTTCCCTGGAGGTCTTCCCATAAACATAAGGCATATTTTGAAAACACGCTGTCCTTGCATCAGCGGTGTGATCGCTACCCAGACGTGGGCTGACAGCAGTGGAGGCTGGGCCCAGGCAGGCCCCAACTGCTGCCATGATGTTGGCAGGTCCCAGGGTTGCCGCCATGTTCTCTGCCTGCATCTCTTCACTGCCCCAGGGCTGGGCCTCTGGCTTCTCTCCCTTGGTGCCTGCCGTGAGCAGTGTCCTTCATGAAACAGGAGCCCTTGGCGACCTATGCTGGAGGAACACTTGCTGGCAGCCACAGCTGAACAAAGCGTCAGATCCCTGGGCCCTCCTGAGCCTGCATGCCACTGTCCCCTAGCTGTTGTGTCTCTGCAAGATGCAATAAAATGTATTTGGTAAGGGAACAGGCTTTCCTCCATACAGCTTACTGTTGCTGAGGTGTGGTGATCAATAAATGCGAGAAAAGTGTGCAAGCAAATCCTGCGTGCAAGCCACTGCAGGGGTGCAGAAACAGGATGAGTTCTTGCCTCCTGCCCCCCTTGAGAGCCAGTGGCCACCGGAGAGGGAGGTCCATAGGACAAGTTCCCACCAAACTGGCATTGCCCCTTGGTGGCCGTGCAGCAGCCATGTGCACTTGCAGGCCCTGGGGGCACAGGAGCAGGGGCGGGAGGTGTCCAGGGCCTTGTCCAGTTAGCTGCCTGGCCTCGGGGAAAGTGCCATTCCTCTCCTGGCCCAAACCCTCTTGCCTTTTTTCCCCAAACCACTTACTCCTGATGTGGTCTGTGTTTCTGTGCCTCAGGCACTGTGTAACTCTGGCTTTACAGCAGCCTTGTTCTTGGCAAAAACAGACCACCTGCCCAGGAATAAGAAATGCTCTAAACCCCGTAATTTACTTACCTTGGTAACTTCTGTAAGGAACTACCAGCGCTAAACCACTTTTTTTTTTTTCTTTTATGGCAATACATATTTATGTTTACTTGGCGAAAGTGTGCTTTATAGCCATTGCAACCATTCTCCTGCACATAATCCTGACAGATGATCTTTCCTGTTTCTAACACGCAAGTTTAAATAACTGTAAAGCTGGTATTTGACTTTGTAGTAGAACTGAGATTTACCATCAAGTAACAAAGCTTTTGCTAAAAAAACCAAAGTTATGTGTGTATTGTATTATCGTTTCAAAGTAATATAATACTTGATGACATTTATTCAGCATAGGAATTTTTCAATGTTTGTATTTTAGAACAAGTATAAAAGGTCTATTTTTTTTCCTTTCACATTGTAACAGTCGCATACGTGCAAGTTTTAGTTGCCAACCATTCATCGTATAGCAAAAAGAAAAAAAAAAAAAGGAAAAGCTCTATTGTTTATGAATACAAGCCAAAACTAACAGCCTTGCTTTGGACTTCACTGTTCCTGGATCTGGCTCCAGACACAGCTCCCTTCCTATTCCATCATTCCCATTTAGCCATCTGTATCCTTTTAGTGGCTCCTCTGCGCTGTGTGATCCAGGACACTCAGGTGCCAGCATGCAAAAGTTTCCTAGGGATCACATTTGAGTGCTGCAGAGTAGGCAGTGCCCCCAGATTTTAGCTGGATCTGCGTATCCTCTTGTTACTCGTTCCTCCCTTTGCTCCCAAGCACAGGGAATATTCTGACCTCTGCAAAGGGAGGAGCATCCCCCACTTGGTGAACATTTCAGCAATTGGTTTAATTAATTTGCAACTAACGGTCACTTGTTAAACTGATAATCAAAAAGCCAATTATCTGCTAACGGTCCTAAATACCAATCAGCAGTAACCAAAGTGTTTCTCTCTTAAATAAATACGGATTTTTTTTTTCTGATAGAGCTTTTAAAATGAGTAGTAAATACAGCTATTTTCTTAAAAAAAAAAAAAAAAACCTCCATATTAGAATACCATTATCTAGTCCTGAATTATAAAATTGTGTATTTATTTCTGAAGCCATATTTAGAGTTTTAACCTTTTTAATGCATTGCTGTTATTAATGTATTATTATTAAGGCTCTGTAAGATATAAGTCACAGGGCATGGTAGAAAGTTTATTAGGGATAACTGCTTTTCACCTTATTTATTTATGTCACTGAAGTCCTCAAGCAGCCCCAGGTTTTTAAATGAGAATGTTTCCATTGCTCTGCTGCAAGTTGTGTTGGTGCCTAGCAGACAAATTGTATGCATTTTAAAGTCCTGTTCTTGGAACACTGTGTCTTTTATTTTATATACATTTGTATTTACAAGAGAGGTAATGTAAAAGTGGTACATACCAAAAGATAGCTTGATTTTTTTATTGCAGCCATTAATTATAAAGCATTTTGTAAAACCCTAAACTGCCCCTTAAGTAAAAGCATTTAAAATATGATTTTTATTGTGTATTTTCATGAAACTAGATTTTTTTTTACAGGTTTACAAAACAAAACAAAATAAATCGTCAGAATGTGGGTCCAGTTCTGTATACTTTATGACATAGTACTGTTGGATGAGTACCGCAAGCAAGACACTGATGTATGATGGCTTGCGTATGGCTCTCTAAGTACATAATTGAATTAGAACGTTACCCATTTATACAGTATTTTCTTCAGTTTTTAAATTCTGATCTGAGGGTGGTGAATAGTTGCTTTTTACTATATTGACTATGGAAAGTCAACAGTTTGATCAATCGTGTGGTTTAAAGCATATTTCTGAGCACATCCTTTAAAGAATGTCTCCTGGTGTCTTTTTAAATTCCATGTGTATATGAACGTGTTTGTTTCTTTTCCACAGAAGATGTTTAGGAGGGCAAAATAGCAGCTGTTGTATTCAGGTACTAATAGATTGAGGTCCATTTCATCCTGTATCTCCAGTTTCAATCTGTACACGTTCCTGGCTGCTAACCCCCTAGTTCTGATTCCAGCTTCACTGTCTGTGATAAACATAGGCTTGTAGAACCCTGTGCAGGAGTTTGCACCACTAGCTAAACCACATGAGTTGCCACACAAGAGGTGCTTTGGAGATCAAGTAAGCATATTGAGATCCAAATTCTGCAGCAGTTTCATCCGCTGAAGGATGAATTGTTTTACTAGATAGCCAAAGGACTGTTTAGAGGTAAAGAGTGGCTAAGAAAGTAGCACAGTTGGCAAATTCCAGTGCTGGTAAACACAGGATGCACAAACCGAGAAGCATGTCAAGACATTTTCACCAGACGTTTCAGCTGTAAAATCTTAGGGCTAACAGCACCACATCCAGAGTTTTCAGATGTAACTTTTAGGCTGATAAGTTAATCCTTTATTAAGCAATATTTTAAAATGTATTATGACACACAGTGAATGAGCAAAGTGAATGAGCACATGGGCAAAATGAAGAGAGCATCACTGCTTCTGGATTTGACTTTCCCAGTATAATCTCTAGTGCCAGCAATGAATACATCAGATATATTTACATTGTATCTGTGTAAGAGGATGTTTATGGATATGACATATGCTGCTCTGCACCCTTAAAACCTGAGAGCTAGATTCTCTCTCAATACCATGTGCATCTCTGTTCACTTCAGAAGTATGCAATACTGCAGTAAAGAACATGGTATAAGAATAAATAGATCCGTAGACATATGGACAGACAGATGGATTAAGACAGACTTTGTCACTTTTTCCATAAAAATCCAGTGTGGTACTTAGCTTTTGTGTACACAGTGACACTAAGGTGTCAGCCCAGATCATTTTACTCAACTTAGTAATATTTTATGGATTTACATAAAGTTTTTACTTGAATATGTGGAGGGGTGTGTGTGCACATTTTGCAGAAATGTACTGGGGTTACTAATATAAACCAATTTAATTCTATTGTGAAGGTATAAACTATGTTTGAACTGGACAGAGATGATGATGTGGCATATGACTGAAAATATATATTTTTTAATAGATGATTCAGCCGCAGAGAGTTTTAATGGCAATGAGACCGTGGGACACAGTTCCAATGCTTCAGGGGGAACACACTGCAGGGAGATGGCAGAAACCAACAGTAATGGCAAAGCAAATCTGGAGCAGGATGAGCAGCCTCTGAACCTGAGTGACAGTCCCCTCTCTGCTCAGCTGACTTCAGAATACAGACTAGATGATCACAGCAGTAATGGAAAGAACAAATACAAGACTCTCCTAATTTCTGATCTCAAGATGGAACGGGAGGCAAGAGAAAATGGAAGCAAGGTAAGATGCTTCCACATGCTCCAGATATAAAGTGTGTAGCTTAGAAAAGGAAAAGATTTGTGAGGCCAAACCAAAGGTTATTCCCAGCTAAGCACTTGTGCAATGTATCTAATGTTTGTCACATTGTTACTCAAATGCTATACACAGACTTGTACGCTCTGTTGCACATATATGATGCATAAGTACATAAAGGGTATGTGGGTGTACATGGGTGTATACTTATTTATATAGACATAATGTGCTCACACACTGACAAAAATCAGTGCAGTTCTCTAGCAGGCATGAATTTTATCAGTTCATTTATTGAGAACTGTCTACATCATCCATTGGAAATATATATATACATTAAAATATGTATATAATGTAATATATATACATATGTATATGTACTGGGATACATATCTATATGTATATTTATAGATGACCATCTCATGACATGTATTATATATCTGTAGAATGAATCTGTATGAATGTTGAGTGTGTATACCCAAGCAAATTGCTACGTATGAATTATCAACATCTGAAAGAACTGATTTGGTTCCTTCCTGATTGTTTGTGTTATGCAGGCACCTAACCTGAATTAAAACTGACAAGTTTGCTTTAAGAAGCTGTAATCCCCTGAGGGCTTTTCTCTGTAGTTGCCATTATGAGGATAAGGAGAAGTGAGGGTGGTTATATTGTGAATAAAGACAGATCCTATAGTAGACTAGATGGCTAGCTTGATAAAAAGATATTTGTCACAAGGGCATATTGTAGGGAGGGTGAAGAAATGGCCTGTATCATAGAAATTATCCATTGATCTGCTTTGTTCTTATTGGTGACAAGTTCCTATTTTTTTTTTTTTTTAATCTGATAACTCCCAACTAGATTACCTCTTTTACAGCAGCCATAATAGGATGTTAGTACTGGATCCAAATACTATTAATGCTGGTCACTAGCTTACAGTAGCACACTACAAAATAACCTGACGACATAGATATACTTTGAACTGCCATGTTTTTTGCAGAGCTTTGAAATAGGAGTGATATGGAAAATCACTTTTGCTAGGTAATTCAGAAAGAGATTGTACTTGACTGATGTCTAGAGAACAACAGTTACGTACGCTAAAGTTTTAACTCCTGTCTTCATTGCTTGTGGAGTGAAAACAAAAACTTGAAATGTTAACTCAAGTGTCTGGTTTTGGCGGGTATAAAAAAGGGACACAAAATAGGAGATTGTTAGTCATTCTCTTTCTTGGCTATTCCAGTTTAGCAAATCATGTATCCCCAAACTTTCTCCATCAAATCTTTATGAAAACTTATTTATCTGCATGGAATATTTTTGTTTCTACAAATTTTAATTTTATTGAAAATGTTCTGAATGGCTATAGTCTTAGAGTGTTTATACACTCCAGTGCTGGATTTACTCAGTACTTTGACTATTGCACAGTGAGTCCCAAATTGGTGTATATGAGTGGTATTTTCGTTTGCTCTAGGGGACATTGTTCCAATGAGCCTTCTATAAGCCAGTCACCCAAATATTCATAGACACACAGCCTCTTTCGCCTGAGGTACATTACTGCTTCTGCCATTACTCTTGTAAATACACAAATAAGCTTGGTGAAAGAAGGGAGGAATCTTAATGTGGAACTCATTTATAACTAAGACAAGAATATAGCCTAATGTTACATTTCCAATTTTAATCAGTACCAACTCAAATGCAAAAAAAAAAAAAAAAAAAAAAAAGTTATCAAAAAGTGTTAAAAATCTGTTAGCAATGATTTCAGATGACAATCAAAGCCATCTCATTCTTTGTTATTCTACAGATTTTAGGAGGCCTGAATCATCCTCCACATTGATCTACTCTTTCGTCATTCACTGTCATCCTACCCACTCTATACTGCCAACAATATGCAAATTTACCTCCCCTTTTTGTCCTATTGAGACTCATGTTGATGTTTACAGTTCATTTAAATATACAATTTATTAAATATGCAATAAAGATTAGTAAATATGGAGAGAAGACTTAAGGAAGAACACCGTCCTGGGAGTAAAAAAAAAGAAGTCAGAGGTTTGTAAGCTAAGTGTGGAGTAAAAGAGTGTTTTTGTGGCTGCTTTCTTATTTTACAGATGAATTCTACTTTTACTTTTTATATTTAAAAGTAGTTACAGAATGGTTTTAGAAGTAACAACAAACATCAATGTATTAGAACAGAGTGGGCTATACAGCACCTCAGTGTTGCATACACATTCACTTATATAAATAGTTGCTACTGTTTTACCTTGTGTAGTACCTTATGCGCTAAAGAGTCAGAATGTTCTACAAGCCCTAGACTTGATCAAGGAAGTCCTCTTGCATTCCCCTGGTGATTCGGGATACTGGGCCCTTCCAGAGGAGTGTTCTGGCTGTTACTGAGATGAATCATTTTGAACAGTGCGGAAGCAGTGCGGAAGATCAGACTCCTAGTTGCGTGCAGTACCCACTGAATGCGCTTGGGCAAGGTGGTCACAAGGAACCAGCCAGAATTTTATAATTTTCTGCCAAAAAGGAAACAAAATAATAGAAGAAACAAGTAGGGTTGACAATCAGAGGGTATTATAATTTACCAGGGGCCACCTGTCATCTACTCTTTTTACCCAGAATACACCAAGTAAGTGGGGTGTTTGTTGAAGTCATCTAGGAGTTCTCCCAGCATCTAGCAGCACTCTCACAGCTTCTAAGCTCCAGCCATTCACAGCTGTACAGTTATCAGACATGATTAGACCTGAGTAATGGCATCACTGGTAGTGATGGGTAAGCAAATGTGTTTAGTGTAACCTCTAATCATGTTTTCATGAGAAAAATCATCTGCAGTGTTCACCAAATATCCAATTGATACGCCACTTATTATAAAGCAGAATTCTTATGATATCTGTATGTGACAAAGAACTGAGAAAAGTTACATAAGAAATTAGGGATAAAAATATCTGGTTTCTTAATAAAGGGAAAATTATTTTAAATTATTGGGCAGGAAGTAATACATTGTGCTTCCTTCAGCTTCTACAGTGGCCCATTCAGCCTGCAGAAGGTATTTGCTTGAGATGGCCAAATCTCTGTGAAACCCACAGGCAAAGGGATGGAGCTGGGAAGATCTGTTCGCTGATGTGTTTCCGACCTCCTCTGTCTGAATCACCTTTTTAGATACTGCGTCATATATGTTTTAATTAACTGGAAGCCGCAGTTTCCCTGGTCAACTTGCATTCATTCAGGCCTGTCTCTAGATTTAAAGATAACTTACACTGTCATCAGAGCTGAATATAGCCTCAAAAAACCCCTAAAGATTACTTTTTTTTTCAGTGGAAAATTATCAGCACATTTTACCTCCTCCCCCAAATCACAGATTTTTTATATGAGTTTATTTTTTCTTGGAAACAAGCAATTTTCTTAAACTGTGTTACAAGTATTTAGTTGTACAACACTATTTTCAAGTGTGATTCATATTTTCAAGAGTATTTCCTTCACATGTAGTGGTGGGCTCCACCACTTGACAATACAGTTCTGATTGATAATTTTGTACATGCTGTGGGAGTATGATCAGAAGAAGCATTTGGAGAAAAAAGGGTAGTGTTTCCATCATATTTTCTGTGTAAATCTGACAGGTAATAGGCAAATGTTTTATGAAAGTGCTTGCTTCTTTATGGAACTCTGATTTTTAGAATATCCATCTTGCCAATACCCACATTAAGCAGTTATACGCATATGCTATGTGGAAAGCTTGCTAGATAGAGGCCTTATTCTGAAAGAGTGAGGGAGTACTGGATGTCAAAACAGGGATAATTAACGTTTTCCTAAAATCAGTGCTATCTAATGTAGACAGAGAAAATCATTAGTGCTTTGTAAGAAATACAGTTTTTTAGGGAATAAATGAGGTTTCCTTGTCTGAAAAGACTCTGATGAATAACTGGAGATCAGATAACCCTGTGAACAAATTTTAAGTCAACTTTGGAAACTAGCAGGGTACATTATTTGAAGAACGGTCTATTTAGTCACTTTCGATTATGACTTTAAAAACTGATGTTGACAACACTCCTTAAACAAGAATTACATTTCAGAGCACAGACTAAACTTTCTCTTTGATCCCTCAATTTCAGGCAGTGAGCATGTGTGGTAACCTCTTCTTTGTGTGAAAAGACCACATTCTCTGTGCAGTGGAGAGGGCTGCCAAATTGTGACATAACCTTAAAATCTGGTCCAAAATGTTTACCTTTCACTGAAAAAATGTTATACAAGAAAGAAATGGGTTTTCATAGTCTTAAATATATATATTTGTAAGTATGTATGTATACATTTATGTGTATGTATATATGCTTTATATAAATGCTTTTATTGAGCTGATACTAGGGAAGTGATCCTCCAGTAACACCTGGACGTTCACAGCAGTAGAACTTCCTACAGCCATTTAGGGCTATACTGAAATCAGTGAAATATTGTCTAGATGCAAAAATATATACATCTTAACAGGACTGAATCTCTGTACTACAGAAGTACTTATCTGTAAATGCTCTGCAAATGCAGTTCTTTGAATTTAAATAATTAAGTACACTTACAAATTATTTTAGATCATTATATACTTATGTATGAGACTCCTGGATTTAGTTCGACCATGGTAGAGTCTCCATAGCAATGAGATTTTTGATTTCTGATTCTTATGTTATTGCTTTTTCCTACACCATATATTTTATCTTGAAAACTCATTATATAACTTTCTCTCTTCCACATCATTTATTTCATGAAATATAGCAAACCCACTCCTTTTAAATAATTTTGTTCTTTCTGCATTGTGATAGCGAGGTTATTGTGATATAGTATGGACAAACAGGTTTTTGATCTAACCAGCCATTGTGCTGTATATTCTACCTGGATTAATAAATAGTTCATCAGGTGTGTAATGCACACCTGATGCACTCCTCGTGCAAAACTTCTGTTTGGGATTTCCCAGATAGAAACATGCTACTTACTGATCATGAATGCGTAGGAGATTAGCATTAGAGTGAGGTAACAAGGAGACACACACCACATGTCCATTTTATCCACATGCCTACTAACTGTGAACAGTTGGCTAATGTCTTCTTTTTTTCTGCCAGACAAAATTTGTGATAGAAAAATTGGACACCTCCAGGCCCTCTGGATGTATGGTAGGCCAAGTTAATATGTGTTATGGTTAGCTCGAGTGTGTAGCTGGCTGCATGGAGAAGTGCACAAGATTAGTAATTTTTCTCTAAGTCTGAAAAGCAATTTTAAAGGAGAGAACAGTAAATAATGATTGCTGCATACAGTGACCTTTAATTATAATACTGCATTCTAATGTGCATAGCATTATAGTTGCAGTGGCTCACAACACTGCAGAGCTTTCATGTAGTTTCTAAAGGGAAGTTCTTACTTTCTGTTAACTGCTTTAATGCTAGACTTTTAAAGTGTTTCGTAAGCTTTTTTTTTTTTTTTTCTTTTCAGCCTGATGTAAAGAACAGTATTGTTGTCACAGGCCATTGCCAGGGGCTGTTTGTCCCCAGCTATTGCAACTTCAAACTGGCATTGTAATGGGTGCATTTAAACTACCGCAGGTTAGCCTGGCAGGCTGTCTATTTGTAAGAAAGATCCCAGTCTAAGAAGGCATTTAAAGACTGTAACCTTACATGGGATCTGAAAGCCAGAGCATATGTGAGATGTGGAGTGACGAGTCATTTGAAGTTCCTGCATGTCACTCTAGGTAAAACTTTAGTCATCTTTGGTGGTTCGTCCAGCTGTAGCATCTTGTAACATCTGTGTTGCTGGGGCTCACCATTACTGAAGGAAATATACTGAATCTAAGCTGCCTGACTGGAAAAAAACAAATACACAGATAAACGTGTTGTAATCTGATGGTACATGAATCCAGCTAGTTTCCAGAAGTGCATGTGAATTTAGCTACCGATAAACTCCAACTCTGAGGAGTGAGGTAGAGTTTGTGTGTGTTTCTTTCTCCCTTTTTCTCCCTCTTTTTTTTTTTTTTAAGATGGGGTTATATCTTAGTAAAATATGAAAGGTCATTCCTAATGTCCAGCGAATATCATCACATTCGACATCGGGTATCTGAGGCATATGGAGTCACTGTCTATCTAGTTCCCCTGTATTTTTGTTTGCAGGTTCACCTTAGGAAATGCTCAGAATATAAGGGATCATAAACTTTTTTCCGAAGCAAATGGTGTCCTCAGGAGTTACAGTGGAATTTTGGACAGACCAATAGTAGCTTGATGAGTCGCTTAGGATGTAATTTATTAAAAAAAAGTCTTGATGAAATGTGAAACAGGTATGCATTTACCTGAAGGGAGAGGTAAAATATAAACTGTAGGAGTTTGGTGTGTTTAAGA
>VXAL01013273.1:112580-131724 GCA_013399475.1 Chauna torquata | reverse complement strand
TTAAACAACTAAAATAAAGATTTTAAAACTTCCTGTTTCCCCCAGTGTGGTTGCTTAGAAGGAATAGCAGTGTCTAGTGGAAAAGAAGTCAGATGAGTATGGGGCATGTGTGCCACCTTGTTCCTTTTTGCCTCAGCCAGGAGGTGGAGGAACAGAGGAATGAGGTGCGGTCATCTTGCGGAATATGCCTCTTGTGGTAATGTGCCTTAAAGGTGACTGTCTCACAAGGTTGATGCTTCTGTGTGATTCATTAGATGCTTTTTGAAATCCACCTCTATATATAATAATGCGATTAAATGTCCACTCTGCCTTCAGGAAACACATACAAGTTTATGTAATATTGAAAAAAGATATTGGAAACTATAGTGGATTTGAATACATGATAAAACACTGAGGAGCTGAAAAACTTGTGACACAAGGAGGGAATTACTTTACTAGAGATAAAGCAAAGTGGCAGCTTCTTCACAGATCTTCTCACTGGTTCTTACCAATTAATAGATTATCTTTTATTTTAGAAGACAAAGTTACTAAAAGACTCAGTGGTTGAAACTTAATTTTTTTTAAAATCAGGTTGGAATTGAGATAAACCATTTTTACAATGATTGTAAACAAGCATTCCTCTGAAAGCAGCTAATTATTACACAAAAATATTCTATTTAAGACAGTTGTTCTTTTTATAAATATTTGTTCTACTTCATGTGCAAGTTATTTGGCATGATTGATGTGTACGAAAAGGGTGAAAACTATTTCCTCCTATTCAAAAGTTACTGGTGATGTTCTATAGTGCAGACATTCTCTTCTGGGCTTAAAATCCATGAATCTGTAGAAGTGTCTTGAATGCTTAAAGAGCCAAAAAGGCTTTTAGCCTCTCAAACTGCCAGTTCCCTGGCATAAGCTTTTGAAAAACCTGGCCTAGATGTCTATATCTCACAGTCCTTAGTAGCTCTTAGCCCTGCATACGTATGGTTTGGGGTATGAAACCCAGGACAGGATATTTATTTTTGCTGCAGTCACCTTGTCAATCCAAGATCATTCTTATTCATATAAGAGGTAAGTAGCTTTTAAGACTATATCTGAACTGTGTTAAGATCACCTTTTATGTTACTTTTTTTCCTTTCTTTTCCTTTTTTTTTTTTCTTTTTTCCCCATAGGAAATTGGCAGGGAGTATGCTGCTTTGCTTTTACTCTTTTTCTATAGTTAGATTTTTTTAAATCATATTTAATGCTCACTTTCTAATGATGTTTACTGTACCAATAGCTTATATCTAGGTCTGTATCTGCCAAATAACAAATTAAAAATTAATTTAGGCTCTATGAATCTACCATTCCATTGTGAGGCACTTGTTTATCTCTAGTTGAACTGTTCTGCCATGAGGTAGGCAGTGCCAGTGGACTTTTGCTCCACCTTTTATTGTCTTTTCCTAGTGGAAAATTGTGTCCCTTAACCTTTATATGATGCTGCAGTGTTACTCTTTACTTTCATCATTATACATCTATAATTCATACAGTTACTTTAATGTTTAGGCTATACTATTTCTAATAAGATAATTCTGTGCATAATAACTTTATACAGCAGAAATGAGAAATCTATACCTTAACTGATAAGTTAATTGCCGTGGGTTCCTGTATCTTAATTCTTTGCATTTACATAGTGTGTATGGGATTCTCAAAACATCAATAAAAATAAATCAGCTTAACATTGGATAGCTCCTGTGAGGCAGGCATATTCCGTCATTGTCTATTGATTAGTAAATACAGGCATGAACATAATTCAATGACTTCCACAAAGCCAAACAGAATCTGTAGGAAAGCTGCAGAAGTAATTTGCTTCCTGTGTGCAATTCCTGAACATTAATCACAGTACCAATCCTTATCTCCAGACATTGCCGTTCAGTTTTGGTAGAGGCGGAGCTAACTTCAGTTGAATAGCTTTGGAAAGGTTCCTCTGGTTTTGTTAGCATGGCCAAAATTGAAATTACTTTTAAATAAAAATTTGTTTTAATTTGTGCTTTGCCAGAACTGTGAGGATGACAATTTCACTGATTCTCTTGACAAATCTTGGATGGACAAGAGGACTTGACAAGTTCTCATCATGAAAACATGTATATGTATACACAAGAGATCTTATGGACTACGTTATTGATAGTTACATGAATAAACCTTATTTGCCTTGAAGTTAGATATTTACATTAAATGCAGTCATATAGATTCCCTGTATAGTGTATTCACATAATACAAAAGTTAGCAGCTGTGGCAGTTCATCCTGGTTTTAGATGGCAGAATGGGATTCAGTTGCAAAGGCATGGGCATTTGGTACCGTTGTAGGGAAGCTAGGGTAATCTGTGCTCAGCCCACACCTCTCTAGAAGGATGTGTGTCTCACAATGGCATTGTGGCATATTTCCCAGCCCTGTATAGTGCTCTTACCCCATCCTAAAACAGAAGTGGGGCTCTCTTGCCTTTAATGTAGTCATCTGGTTCCCTTTTAGACTGTCCTGTAGATCCATGTAGGCTTCTCTCTTGACAGCTGAGTGAGATTATTTTTGTACAAACTGCAATTAATTCCATTTATCTTGATGTCCTTGTCTTTTTTTTATATTCCTGAGTATAGAAGATTTGGCCTCTGAACTTCGTTAAATGTTTTTCAGAATGTGGCCCTGGCCTTACAGAGTCAGAGAGGGTACAGCCATTATTTTGCTGATTGGATCATTGATTGAGCTAAGTAATTACTTGAGTAAGTAGCCAAAACTGAGAGAATTACACAATAATGAGACTGTAGAAGTGTCAAAATGATTGTTTGAAGCTGTATAGCTGTGTGATTAGACAGGTAACTTCTGCTTAATTATGAAAAAAAAAGCAAAATGAAGATAATAGTTCAAATCACTGAAGCATTGGACTTTAAATCTAGGTTTTTAATTTATGTACGAAGTATGAGTGTGCGTGTGCATGTGTGTACCTGTATCTGGCAAGTTGTTTGACTTCCTCCTTTAACATTATTTTTTACCATACAATCCTTGTTTTATTGTGCTGGTATATATAGCTAGCTTTGCTGAATGCTCTCCAGATTGCTAAATTTATATCCTGCTTAATAGACATATGTACTTTCCATGTATTTCTGGCAAGTGCTTTTGACAGTGTGCCTTTATACATACCTTTAAATTACAGATTCTTTTTCCAGCAAACTATTTTCTAAACTTATATACTTCAGCCACTACAGACACATAACTAATGTTGACACCAACAGATCTTGCAGCAGCAAACACATATCATTTATTGGTTTTACAGGGGCTGGGCACTGTGTGTACCATTCACTGTTTTTTGGGCAAGTGTAAACTGAAACACGTAACATAGAAAACATAAAAAGGTTCAAAAATTAAGAGCTTTTTTACTTGAAATAGCAAGAAATGTACAGAGCTGGGGACAAGAATGAACCTCTGCTAGTGCTGCATTTCTCCTACAGGTCAGAGGCTGGATGTGCAATAGCGTCCCTCTTCCTTCCTTCTTCTTTGAAATAGCTTTGTCATCTAGACACGAAATTTCCACTGCCATGCAGCCCCTTTATTCCTTCAGATCATCTGACCATCCTTCCTAAGTGGCATAAATGACATTTTACGTTATTGCCTCCTGTCTCCTGTGTTGTAGGGACCTCTTCCTCAATCTGTTTTACATGTTAATCCAACTCAACTGTGTTGTGATTTGCTGCATGATTACTTACTGAGGCGATTCAGCTCAGAAAGTGGATCCACTTTGTATGGTGGTCTTCTCCTCATACAGGATTATCCCAACAGATGATCTCATGAATTTCAATATCTCTTCTTACATTTGTGCCAGAAGCAGAAGTTTCCCCTGTTGCCACTGGTAAAATACATGAAGACACAGGAGTCAGAAAAGCTGCCCATTCAAAACCCAGTTTATAGTCCAAGTCTTACCTTATCACTGCCTTAGTTCAGTGACCTTTTCTTGTCATTGTTCATTTCAGCAAAAAGGGTTCAGAAAGAGAATTTATTGACTAGAACAAGTGGTAAGATTGGCAAGAATAGAAGAGATTCCCTATCTGACCTTGGGAGCATACATTTCATGTCATTGCTTTATCTTTGAGAAAGTATCAAAAGGGGGCAAAATTCTGAACCTGTAGAGAAACTGGTGTACTATTATGGAGACTTTAATTTAGTAAATAGCATTCAAAATGCAATTAATAGAATTTTCACAGAGCAGATTTGCTATAGATTTTGTTGAAATTGGGACTAGATGAGATGTGATAGTATTTTTACATGGTACTTTTGAAGAAGCTATTCCAACGGTTTTTCTAAGTAGAGAACAGGGAAGAAAATGATCCTGTGTGTAGCAGTTCAAAAGCAAGACTGGCAGCAGAGCACTGAAGGGAAATATTTCTGCAAATGGCACGTCACCACTTAGAGTGGGTTTGAGCATCAGCATTGTCAGAGAGCAGCAAGAGCGAGGCTCCTCCATGCGGGAAGGCAGTCAGGGTGCTGAGGGTGGCTGTGACACAAGGGCAGTGTCCTCTCTGATGTGAGCCCAGCCCCACAGCACCCCACAGCCAGTAGGGCGGGACTGGTGGCAATAGCAGGTCCCACCGACAGCCCAGCAAGTAACAAGCAAGAGGGGATGGGCAGGTGCCTGCTCATTGTGGGAAGGGCAGGCAGCAATCCCAGGAGCAGCCCCGGGTGGCACTGGCACCACCTGCCCACGGTGTAGCTGGAGCTGGGGTAGCAGACCTGAGCTTCACTGGGGCTCCTGAGCAGAGGCAGAGGGATGGGGGTCCTGGGAGATGTGGTCAGGGCAAATAAGGCTCAATGGTCCTGATAAGAATAGGGATTAATAACAGAAAATGTTAGAGGGTTTTAAGCAGCAGTGGTGAAAAATGAAATGTTAGATTCAGAGGCCATTCCTATCTCACCCTGAAGGACTTGCATTAACTCTGCAAGGACAAATTTCCATGAGCTGTGTTCAGGCTGCAGCCAGCTGTCTTGCACTAAAAGGTGTTTACCTCTGTCTTTGGCAGAAAAGTCCAAGGTACAGGAAAGCAAAAGGAAGGCATTTAATTTCAGAAATTAATTGGGCCCACTAATCCCACCCTAAAACCTCTCTTCCCTCCAGAAAACAAAACAAAAAAACCAAAGCATGTTCTTACCTTGAATTAGTTAACTGAGGGCATTGCAGTTTTCAGTGACCAGGTCAAGTGAAGCACTAACCAAAGTAAACCACTTGCTGGTGTGCAAAGTTTGCGTGCAAGGACGTAAAGACTGTTTCCATAGCTTGAGTTATTTAAAGCCTGTGATTCATGAGCTCTGCAAAACTAAGACAGCAAAGCCTCACATTTAGGCCTATGATCTCCCTGTCAGCTGTGGGTCTTCAGAAATATGCTATACCAATGATTTGCCTGTAGTCATTAGGGCTAGCCAATGCTGCTTTTTTTCAGGTCAAAAAATAATAAAAAAAAAAATTTAAAAATGTGAAAAAGACATTCTTGATAACTTACTCAAGGACTGTCACACTATAGGCTGATTTGTTTGCACAGAAAGAATAGAAAACAAGAGAAGATAAATAGACCTCATTTTTTTTCAAAGTTATTTATAAAACAGCTCCTGAAATACTGACCTTACTAGAAGTGAGTCTATTCCACAAAGCAAAACCAGGTCAACTAGTGCTCCATCCCGAGAAGAGACATTTTCAGCTTCAACACTTTTCATGGTTTGTGTGCAATTATGCTATATTTTCTTCTTAATTATAACAAGTTGATAAGTAAGAATTGCTTGTTTATTTAAGATATTAGCATGAGCATATTAGAAAATGTTTTGGGAGTGCTAGCAGGGGAAGGATTTCTTTGTGGTTGGTTTTCAATGAGAGGCCTTTGATGACGAGCACCCGCTGGAGTTAGTGATGGATCAGAACAGAAGGTCATCCAGGTCTTGCAGCTGGATGATTTAACTTCATCTGTTTTGCAAGGTGAGAGCAGACCTGCCAGATTGCAGTGATATTTTTTTGTAATTCCACTTTTGGCAAAGCATTGAAAAAGAAGGTGGAAGATCTAGTGTAGAATAGCTTCCTTCTTCTTCCCTCTGGATTTTTTCTGAAGGGTGGCTTGCAGGGAATTCTTTTATAAATCAGGACTTCTGAGGCAGGAAAATCGGGTGGTCTGGCAAGCAGGGTTGTAAGCTCTTCACCCTTCTCACATTGACAACACTGTTAAGAAGAGTAGTTTGTGTATCTTCGCTGACTTCTGAAAAGCTGAATGGTAAACGGCAGAAATTTTTGCTTTCAGCTTATAAACCCTTTTTGTGTGTGCGCGCACGCATGGTTTTGAAGAAAGCTAGTGCGTCCTAAAACTCATGTGGAGCTTTAATTAAGCATATCATGCAGAATTTATTAACAATTAAAAACTACTGGATGGTCCATTTGTCACACATAATGTGTTCAGAGCAGGGCCTTGGAAGGCAGTGCATTAAAGGGAATGTGGCTGTGTGCACACATATTGCTTCAGACATTGGTTAACCTCTCACAGGTTTGCTAAATAGAAGTAGCTACTGGGAAAGTTGGATCTTTTTGAAAACATCACCTTATCAAATCATTTTCATGAAAGTTATTTCATGCCTTCAACAGATTTTGTGTAACCGTCGCTTTACATTTCTTGCCTTCAATCAAGCTGTGAAGTTAAATTATGTTAAATAAATAAAGATTATCTCCCAACCTTATTTAGTATAGTGAACTACATAACAGTGCCACAGAACATATTCATACTTCTACATATATCCAGAAAAATAATAGTACATGCTCAAAGCGCTATGGAAGTGGTTAATAAATACGGGATTCTTCTCTGCAAGATACCTCCCACACACCACTTTGAAATTCATTCTACCTAGAGCAAAAATTTGCAAGATACTTGTTAGATCTTTTCAAAGCATGACTTTCCATAAAAATATGTTTGGATGCAAAGTGTTCTTAGGGATTTTATGCCAGTCTGTTCCTGTTTTACTCATGACCCAAGCAAGAAACATTTTTTTAAATCTTGGTGACAAGGAGGAGTTTTATCCAGAAAAAAATACCATTTTGCTACCCATATGGTGTTGTTTGTTCTATCAACGTGAAAAGATCTGTTTGTTGTGGTGCTGATCATTGCCTTGATTTTGTTTTCTAAGGAAATGTTTTCAACTCTGTCTGTCCCTGCCTAACCTTTGAAACTATTGACCAATTTCAAGCTAATTTGATAAGATGGGAATCTTGACAATGCTAAGTTCCTACAAGTTTGATCAAAATCTGCCTTCGACTCAGGTAGAAAGATCCAGGTTACCGCATTCATGAGGGCCTTTCATTTCGAGCGGTAGGAGCTGCTTGGGCAATCAGTACTCTCCTAGCCCTCAACAAGCCACAAACGCTCTCCCTGTAAGCAGTGGGAGAGATGTGGAGTGAAATGGAGAAGGCATACTCGTAAAAACTTGGGGGTCTAGGTCGATAGGATGGCAAGTTTCTTCAGTTCTACTTTTTGAAGATCAACCTGTTTAATCTAAGTATAATATAAAGGATGTTTCTGTACAGGAATCACTGGCTGGATATTAAAGCTACTCCTTTACAGGACTCATACAGATGAGCTATGACTGCCAGAATGACTACAGAGTCCCTATATTTTGTTTGTTGGTTATGGCATTGTTGGAAGAGCTTTACTGCGTTGAAAAAATCAATAGCTTGAACCCATATTGTTGCATTCATTTAAAAATAGTACAGCAGCTGCAAAATTTCTTGATGAGACTGAAGAAGTCATATTAATGAGAGAAAACCAATTTCTATATACTTTTATTGCCTGTGTGATGTTACTTTAGTAATGGAAGACAAAACTGCTAGTGTCCCATGCCAGATGTGAGCAGAGCCTCATGGTCAAATAGAGCCCTGTTATGGGTGTTGCAGGCCCAGGGTCCACAAGAGGAAATCCTGTTGTATTTACTTTGTTGACTAGAAGATTAGCAGCTAGTTTAGCATATTGGAATTAGAGCAAAATAGACAAAGCAATATTACAAATGTTGCCTTACAGAAAGGTAAACATTGCTGTTTTATAAATTCTGGCATTGCAAATCTTGATGGTGTATATGCCTTTAAAACTGCGCTGACACATACATGTTTCAGGAAACCCTCTATCTGGGGACCATTTTATGAGCCATAAAGTTTTCATTTGGATTTTGGAAAATCCACCTGTAATCCCGTAGCTACAAAATAAACACATTACAACCTTTTTAGGCCCCCTACAAATTCCTTCTGGTGAGCAGAATCACAGTTTCATTGAGGACTTATATTTAGAGACTCTTGGCTCCTAATGTCCAGTGCCTATTTAGATAACCAGCTGAGACATTTTCCAGTTGCCCATCAGGGGATCTCAAAAACTCTTGTGTGCAAAAATCAGTAAAACAAGAAGAGCAGATGAATTTGTTCTGTTTTATGTAGCTATCTTTAAATCCACACAGTTCAGACTGTACCCTAACCCTTAGCACAGTCACTATTGAATTAATCGGTCATGAGGAACTAGTAAAGATCTTGGGATAAAAACTGTTGATGTTTTCTTGGTGCATAGATACTGGCAGCTAAACCAGCTTCAGGTACATAGGTGCTTTTTTGGCCCCCCCATGACCTTCTGCTCAATATAGTCAGCTCTGAGCTGCCTCTGATGCAGCTCATTAGGCAGAAAGCAAGTTTTATGCAGGACTGTGTTCAGAGAGCTGCAGGTTAGCCAGCACCACTGATCACACTGGCTGTGCGGAGCGGGTCAGGCACACAAAGGCAAAGGTTGCCCAGACAGTGCATGTGCAAAAGAGATCATTCTGCTTAGGTTTATTACATTTGGTTACTCACTAGGGGAGGTGAACTTTACTAAACTTACCCTTGTCTTTAAGCGTTTATAGTTAATTTCAGCCTACTGGTTTCCTGGACTGTGGCCTGGCATCACAACAGAGCAGAGTCATTGCCACTTCCAATGATGATGACAGGGGTGTTCACAGAAAACTCTTCAGTGTCTCGCATTCTGTGCATCTTGTATTTGGATTTAGTGAAATGCAACAGATGAGGGTTATGTTTCCCATGTGTACTCCAGAAGGATCTCATAGCCTGTCACGATCACAACACTGCATGCGTTGAGCTCAAGCAGAGCTCTGTGAACGAGGAGAATGGGTGAGCTCACAGTGTAGGCAGTTGAGGGGTAAGAGGGGTGCCACTTTCTCAAATTAGATATATGGATGACATTTTTATTTTTAAAATTATATTCTATTTTGTTTTCCTCTCTGTTGTTTCAATTTCATCTATGGACGCCAGGAACAAAGAAGTAGCCATATAACATAAGAAAGCAAACAGAAATGGACACAAACTTTTAAAGCTTTAGGCCAGCTCAGATCTGGATGTGAACTTTTCAGCTATTTCTCTGTACATGATAAGCTGTCTTAGTATAGGATCAAATCCCTTTTTCCTTAATTGAGGGTGAACAAAGTTTAAATAATTTGGGTTGGATCAAGATGCAAAGCAATTCTTATAGCTGTTCGCTGTTCCATAGTTAGGCATTTGCTGTGTTGTGATATGAACATGAGAAAATGCACTACTCACTCTGATTTATTCTGTTTTTCTGCTATACTTCTAGCTATTTTTCCTCCCAGAGGTCTTCCTCTACAGCAATGTGGATTGGATGTGGTTTTTGGAGGAAGTGGAGTTCTGCCAAATAGGATTTTTTAGTCTGCTAAGGGAATTCTCCGTTGCTGGATGGTGATAAGAGTTGAGTGCATGTAACAAAGCGGTCCCTAGAATTTACAACTCAAAATATCTCTACTAATAGAAGCTAAAATGAGTTTGGGCTTTTACGGACCAGCTTTACTAGATCATGTTGGAAACTCTGTGCTGCTTGATGGCTGTATGGTTCCCTCTAACTGAGCTTAAAGTACCAATGTGACATAAACATTTTGCAGTAAACAAAGATTATGCAGCTACAAGAAATCACAGAGAGTAGTGGGGTGAGGAGTCAAGTTCAGAAGTGTTCTTCTGTGCTGGACAAAGCTGTGTGGAATTTTCTTTCCAAACCGCAGATGTTATAGGAGCTTACGTTATGCCATGCTGTCCTGGAGGAAGCAGGACAATTCTCACAGACCTGACAGTTTAAGAGGCTGCATATAAAATCACAGGGCTCCTTTATAATCAGGCCACCCAAAAGCTTTAGCACACTTTGTTATCAAATATATACTAATGTTTGTACAAATGAGAAAGTGCTGTACTATCTCAAGCAGGGCAAATTACGGATTACAGTGAGAGTTTCTGTTTTCTTGAGGATGGTACCGTGGAAGCTGCAATCCAATAGAGATAATTATGTTGGTTAGAAGTTTACTGGGATCTCTCTGATTCTTCTGGGGAAGAGCATTTGTTCTTCCATGCCACTATGTTGTTTGCTAGAGTTGGTTCCCACAACAGTTTGATGAAGAGTTGCCTTTTTCTTTTGGGAGTCATGTGAAATGTTTCTTATAATGTTTTAGTTCATTCCCCACCATCAAAAAGACAGAACATATTTTTAGCAGGAACGCAGCCACTGTGGCTTTAGGTCTGAAAGGTTCTTTTTTTTTTTTTCCCCCCTGTTTTTTGGTGCTCTTTTTGTGTAAGTGCTAAGGATAGAGTCGCCTGGAGGACTGAAGGCTAGAAATTGCCCCAATGAGGAATTTTCCTGCAATATTCTTATGGTTGCTGTCATGTGCTAACCTCAAGCAATAGATCTTGCTTACTGTAATACAGTGCTTCTTTTGGCAAGGTATGGTAAATGCTTTATTTCTCCTTCTTTAAGCAAGGAAAATCGAACTACAAGCCATTCATATAAATAGGTCTAAAGATTTATTTGCAGCAGATAAGTAGGAAACTAAGCAGTAATCTATTCCATCTGCTTTAGCTACAGACATCTCAAATGCTCTCCTGTCAGTGAGACTATTGCAAGCTAGGAACAGCTCCCTCCACCCCAATTTAGGAGCCCTGTCTTCATCTGTCCCCTCTTGATTTGTCTCAAGTTTTTAATCTTCCCACCTGGCCCTCAAGCAATAATTAAGGCAATTAGCCTCTGCCTTACTGGGCTGGTTGCTAACACGATCCTGCTGACTTACCTCCAGAGATATTTTATAAAGCTCAGTGAAGAAAAAGGTTGTTGCTATAAACAAATAAATGCAAAAAGGAAAAAAAAAATGAGAACAAGATAATCTTTCTTTGTGTCTATACACTTCTCTGAAAGATATATACTCTTACGTTGCGTGTGCAACAGATTTGTGTAATGCCCCTGTTGCATTCCCAGCTTTCCCCAAAAGAGAGAGGTAAATGTAAGATGTCATCTGATTACTAAGATCAGGTGTAAATGGCTGTTCAGTACTGGATAGATTATTTTGGGTTACATGCATGCCATTAATCAATTGGCTGTTTTGTTTTTTTTTCACCTCTCCTGTAAGTCTGTCTCTCAATATGTTGCCATTACTGTCTTTTTTCCTCCAATCTGTACTTCTCAAGATGTAAGTGGTTGGTCAGACTCACACGATCAGAAGAGGAGTGACAGGAATGTCTCCTCTCACCTATTTTGGCATATGACTCTAGTGACTGAGCAACACAAACTGAAGGAAGAAGAGCGTAAATTTGTCTCAAAAGATGGAGATAGGTGAGTTGGAGTTCCCTCCTCCAGCTGCTTCCACCAGCTGTTTTTTAATCTCCTTCCCAAACATTTGTTTTTCTATTGTGGTCAGACTGGAAAGGAGCAAGGTGGGAGAAAATCTGAAATTCCATTGTGTAGGAATGAAGTAGGGAGGGGAATCAGCACAGGGGAGACCTTACAATAAATTTGGAAAAAAGCACACCAAGAAAGGTCCTTTTGGTGCCATAGTTAAACTATTTTCCTCGCTGGTCCTGATTGCCAATTTTAGTCTCTCATTATTTCATACTTTTGCTCTCTGCACTGTGTCCTCCTTGCTTGTATAAGTCAGGATAAAAATGTAATTCAAAAGTGCTGCTACTCCTTCCTTATTGGAAAATACAGGTCCACAGCTCAGCATATAACCATGTTGTTAATACATCCAGCTGCTGTGTAGTCTTAGGCAGACATTATAGGGAGTCGCTGAGTTCCTGAACCTCAGAAAGCACTCTTCTGCGAAAGTCCTAGCAAGAAAAGGACAGAGGCATGCTTTGTCTTCATTGCTTTCTTTTCTTCTATCTAGTGAAAACAAATGCTCCTCTTCTTTGCTGCTCTGGTGGCACACAAGCCCTGCAGTGCTGACCTGTTATTGTCCTTACATCTGTCTCTGCTGTTACTTTCTGGAAGTTTCTTTTGAAACTTTTTGTGCCTACCCCTTGCATAGCTTCCATCTCCAGCTTTCCTGTGATACGCAGGGACATGAAAGGGGAGCAGGATGAAAGTAAGTGTCAAAAAAAAACCAAACAAAAAGTCCTTATCTCCTGTATTACTGATATAATTTGAACTCTTTCACTTGTGAATGTGTTTGCTCCACGGGAACTCTGCTCTGTAGACAGCAGCTCAGGTACATGCAAAATTTTTCTGTAGCAGAGTTGGAAACAGTCATAGTAAAGAGTGAGAGGAAGAAAAAGGTGATGGAGTAAAGGGGCAGGTGCAGAGTCCTTAGATTCTCTGCAGCTGTAGTTCTCTTAGCAAGAGTGTAAGACTATCTGTAGCCGATAGTCTTACACTCAAGGGACATTCACAAATAAGCAGGTAATTTCCCGGTGTAGATTCTTTGGGACTTGAGAAAATAACGTTATGTTTCATGTTTGTAATTGAGGAAGAAAATGGGCTATTGAACCCTTTTGGTGTCACAGCATAAATCTGTGGCAAGACAGAGCAGAGGGAAATTTAGGGAAGAGGATATGAAGGAAATAGTATGAGGGAAAAAAAGAGAACAATGCAAGAGGTGAATGAAGCAGTAAGAACTAAAGACATGAGAGAAAGAAAAGAATGATAGATTTTAGGAGAAAGCAGGTTGGAAAAACTGGTCTAAACTGAATCAAGGGGCATGAACAGAGGGAGAAAAAAGAACAAAAATTGTGGCAATTTTCTAGTTCATTGTAAATGTTTGGCAAAGGGCCCATGACTAAGCCATCAAATTACATGTGGTTTGTATTCCCTGGTATTAGCAGTCATGAAGGAGATTCTTAGGCTTTTCAGCAGTGCTCAGCAGTGTGCTCAGGATTGAAACAGAGCAGCCATCTTTACAAGGAGCCCTCTTCTTCCATGTTTATGATTGCTTTATTTCCCTGTGTGCAGATACTTCTAAGAAATTAAAATCCTAGAAATAAAACAGTAAGCTTAGGACAATTAAACTACTACTCAATAAGTTATTTCAGTCCTGTATCTCAATTCCTGCTTTTGCTGACAATATCTTAATACCCAAGTCAGACTTTAGAGGCCATGGCTGCAGCTGTAATATGCAGCAATTACTTTTGTTTTGAAATCTAGCAGCAGTTTGGGATATTATTTAACACAGATGGTAGCGCTGTTGTCTAGTAAGTGGGCTCTTTGAAGGTAGGTTGAGTTTTTCAGGGGTTCTGATGTTCTGCAAGAGAGTTCCTATGAACCTTGACCGTTCGTTGCACCTGTATAGATGCGCTTGGTTGTGTCTTATTCTTCTCTCACTTAGATGAGGACAGGCTGCAAAGAGGAGAATGAGTCTTGAGGCTTGAATTGTTATGACTATCATTGTGATACTCAGGTTTATGTAACACTTCTCCATCCTAGTTACTTCTTGAATGCATTTGACTACTTTACAAGTTTCACTCTCAATTTAAATAGAACAAGAAGAAATGAATAGCCCAGTCTTTTTACAAAATAGTTTGTAGCTTTTAGCAGCCAGTTGTCTAAAAATTGATTGAAGAATGATGGATATGTTTGAATACTTACTGGTGGTCAAAAATGCTCACTGTCTGCCTGTAATGTGAACCTTGGTAGTCACTAAAGTATATTTCTTAAGACATATGTTCCCTAGTCCCCATATAAATTGTTGATATTTCATTAAAAAAAAAAGAAGTTGGTATTTCATTTAAAAAAAGAAAAAAAGAAAGAACAAGAAAAAAACCTGACAGGTGGAAGGCTGTGGAGTATACAGAGTGGAAACTGTAAAGGTTCTTGGCAAAAGATCAAAATTTCAAATATTTTTTGCCAAAAATAATTTAGGTTTTTATTTGAGTCTGTCACCATTTAGCTTTGACTTTTTAACTCCCACAAATGACATCATATTTTTGCCAAAAACACAGCAGCCACATCATACAATATGACCAGTTATTGTGAGTTATATAACTAGGGTTTTTTTAGTATTTGGTTGAAAGTACCTGTCTTCCAACATCAATGACAGGAGTTCTAGAAGTCATTAATAAAACAGGTTTGTAAAATAAAAGCTGTGAGAAGTAGGCAAGTCTCCTGCTCTGTTAAATCTGCTCTGCCTTGGTACTCTTGACACTGGTGGGCTGGCAGGTTTGGACACACTTGTTCTGATCATCCAAGAGTTCTGCTCCTCCAGAATGGCTGGGGAGACACCTTTTTGCCAAGCAGGAGCCTTCCTGAGGGTGCTGAGTCAGGTAGGAAGAGATTGGTTGCAGATGAATTAGAAAGAAGCTCCTTTAACTATTGCCTCTAAATATACTTCATTCTTCTACTTCTCTGAGAATTCTCAGTTGCCTCTCTGTTTTTACTCTCTACTTAATTTCTGAGGTTATTTCTACTAGAGCAAAGGGATACATTTCAATAATGTTGGTCAATATCAGTGTGGATAGACCTAGGATAGACTATATTTTAGCTAAAAGGAGAAAACTTACCACAGGAAACCTTTGTTTCAGAGTCTTTAAATTATTTCTTATCTTTCAATTATCCAAACTTATGCCTATCCAGATATACCCTGCTGTAATGAAAGTGTCTGGATAATTGAGAGTTTATTCTACTTATTGCTAATAAATGTGCCTCTGGTGAAAGAAATGTTACACCAACAGATAATATGATATAGACTGGCTAATTACTGAGAACGAAAAGGTAGTCTTAGGAGTAGTCACCGTTCTCTTAGAGACTACTTTATTTTCCTCCTGGAAAAACAAACAAACAAAAAAACAAAAAACAAAAAACTATTTATTAGTTCCTATTGTACATAAGTGAACACTTGTCTTTCTGGAGCTCAACTTGTTAACACAGAGCAAACAGAAAACATCTTTTAATATTTCAGTGTAATACGGGTTTTGTGTAAAAATGTCTTATACAATGTACTCCAAAACACTTTACATCTTAAATAACAGTTTTATAGTCAAACCTATGAAACCCTAGATTTCAGCTCTCCATTCTTCCATTAAAAATGCTGTTATCCTCATGCTCCAAATAGCAGAATTATATATGATGACACCTTTCTGTTATCAAGGGTGAAATTTTATGAGGAAGCTGGAAAGGCCAATTTTGGTGTAACAACGGGAGCAAAATGGTCATAGTCAGATACAAAGATATGGGTAACATGAGCAAATGTATGACAAGTTTATGAAAATGAGGTTAATTGGATCTTGAAATAAATGGTGAGACACTGGAATTCTGTTTGAGACTTCACAGTCTTTTCTGAAATGAGAAAAAAATGATGGGCAGTAAAGTTCCACACACATGATAGTATGAAGGCTTAAAGGGAATATGTAAAAAAGGATAATAACAGTAAAGTCTGGAAGAGGAGAAGGCTTAGGTTTTAAGAAGAGTTATGGAAAAATGGCTTATTAATGGAAAATCATAGAGAGCTGGACTGCTATCTATAAAAACTAAAAGAGGACAGCTTTGGATAATAGCTGAACATTAGTTTTCCAGTTCTGCCTCCTTGAATTAAGGGTAAAAAGATAGGAATGTTTGAGTTTATCATTTCATCTCTTTTAATACCAGAAAGGCACATATGTGCCCAAAGTAATGTTTTCTAATGTGTTGTTTATATTACGTATGTTACAGATTTAATGTTAAAACAACAAAACTCCTGTAGACAAGTTCTGTGCAGTATGGAAAATTCAGTTTGTATAGGATAGGAAGTTAAGCTATAAGAAACCAATGTTCATGTCAAATATGATTTTAAGAGGAAGACGTAGGATATATTTTACCTTAACCTTGCAAACTTAACCTTTTAATTTCGTTTAAAGAAAAAAATCAAATGCATGATTCATACTCACAGTCAGTTCACTGAAAACCAGTATGTTACTCTCCTCAAAACCCCTGCCATACATAGAATCAATTAAAAATGTTAAAGTGAAATGAAAAATTAAAATCACATTCTAATTTAATTGACAATTTTGGAAAAAAATACCTTGAAAGCAATCAAACCTGGCATCATCAGAATATTCTAATCCCTTTCTGTATTACAAGAATAATTTCTATGAGAATATATATACACAGTAGCACATGCGAAAATGTATGTGCAAAAGCACACCTAATTTGCAAGAGTATTTGCAGAAATTGTAGACTTTTATGTATTCAGTGGTACAGTGGGAAAGACAGGTTTAACAAGAGAAGAAAGAAAAAGTTGGAAGTACAACTGTAACTGGGGGGATGAGCAGAACTCTGTCTGCTTTATGTTATGGTTTTATTTACTTACGAAAATTTTTTATTTAGTAAATCTTACAGGTATGGAGACAGATTTCTGGACAGGAATCAGGTATAGCCAGTAGAGTGTTTTCTTCTCTACCTACCAATAAATATTCTTTCATGCTTCCTTTCCTTTCCAAGCGGTATGGAAACCTGTGTTAATGCGTGCCAACTCTTCAAATTTCTGTGGTTTATGTGTGTCTAATGTAGCAACTGAAAGAATTATATACTATATAACTAAATGTAAAAAATATAATGTAAATGTAAAAAAATGAAACCTAGATTTCAAAAAAATCACACTAGGCTTCTTTCAGAAACCTTTTTCCATGAAAAGGTAGGGTCTTTTTATTCCCTTTGGGCATTAAAAATCACAAAGCCACAATTTTCCCCATCTGTGGTCATGACAAATAACCAGCATCACTGATGAACTTTTTGACTCCGAGTAACATTTGGTCTAGTCATCAGCAACCTTCTCTATACGCTCACTGAGATAGTTAAGAGTAGCCAAGAGTCTCTTGATGCCAGTTGCTGGGAAAAGCCTCCAGCACTGGGTTCATGTGGTGACATGGCAAATCATGTCTCTGATGGCCGTACACCAGGGTCTGAGCCTGCCAGGCACTGGGGCACTAAGATAGACTTTGCTTTTGTTCATGTTTTAGATTATTTCTGCATTTTTTCTCAGAAACTAACAGCACAACTTCTCTTAGCAGCAGTGGGGTTTCTGCATTAGTATCTATTGCATATATATGGGGTGTTTTTTAATCTTGCAAATAGGGTGATATGCTCTTTCTGATATAAGTGTATAGAAATCAGTCAAGCAATAAATGAATAGATTTTCTATAGAAAGGCCTCTCATGGAATACACTTTGGAGTTTTCGGAGTTGCTCATTGAGAAAGTTTCAGACAAAATACAGACCATCTAGAGCAGGCCAAAGAGAATGGTCAAGAATCTGGAAAACATGAGTTTCAGAGAATGAATGAATTTACTGGGAAGTGAAGACTGAGGGTTTGAAGAGTTTGAAGAGTCTTCCAACATCTGTAAGATTCTTGTAAGGAGAAAAGAGAATGCTCTGTTCTCCAGGTACACGTTGTCCATTGCCATGTGTGGTAGGTTGGTGAAAAAGAAACAGGCTTAGTACAGTTTATGAAAGTCTGAGGTAGGTGTTAAGGATATCTTAATAAGTCTGAAGATGGTGAAACGCTCATGGAATATCTGGAAAAGCATGTCATCTCCATCACTGGAAGTCTTAAGACAACTACCAGACAAACAGTGGTCAAGAAAGACATTCTGACCTTGTTCTGTGGCAGCAAGATGTAATAGATGACACTGCGATGTCCTTCCAGTTTTTTTTTTGTATGATATGACAACTTCCTTCATGTTACTTTTGTTACTGACTTGTGATTTATTGGAAGGATTTCATGTTACAAGTTCCTGAAACCAGGTTATTAGGCATTAATAACCTTTCTTTTTTGTAACGCAGGAGAGTCTGATTCTTACTGGAAGGAAGAGATTGAAACAATGAACTCAGAACCTTCAGAAAAGGACAAAGACAAAATGACCAGAATATGTCTGTCACCATCTCAGTATTTTTAAGACAACTTCAGGATTTTGGGGGTGGCAATATTCGTGGCCTTAGCCTTGGCCTTGTTTTTTCTCCTTAAATAAATTCTCTCTTTACATTTCCATCGCTTTCTTTGCCTACCTATGTGTGTCAAACAAAAAGGTTTCACATGTGGGACATCTTGTGTCTATCTAATGCTTCCACTCCATGATTACTTTTATCTTGCATTGCTGTCAAGAGATGTGTATGGTCCCTCTATCCCCTCCATGCTTACACCCTCCTGTCAAGCCCAAAAGTTTGTGCTTGTGCTTTCAGGTGGTGAACTGGAACCAAGAACCGACCATAAGCAGACTGGCAAAAAAAAAAAAAAAAAAGAGGTTTTAGCTGGGATCACTTCTCTAGTCTAGTACACTGCAGGACCATACAAATGTATGTATTGAGGGGTGCAGATAAATGAATGAGCAGGTTCCTACCTGGCAAAGGTGGGAGTAGCCTTTTCAAAAGACAGTACCAAACTTAAGTCATCAGGCGTCTATTGTGTAAGACCTAAAGCTGGAGAACGTGTGCTGAGGAAAAGTTGTCCTCTGCCTCAGCTGTCTTACTCCATATTTGTTTACCACTGCAGCTGCTTAATAGAGTAGCAAAAGAAAATGTTTATCTGTTTCTGCACAACTGTGGAGTCAACACAAGTGAGAGGAACAGTCTCTTCCTTCTCTGCCTAAATATTCGTCTGTGTATAAATATAAAAATGTAGAAATCTTATTCTTAACTGAGCTTTTGTAACCTCAGTTTTTTGACCCACCAGCTAGGAAAACAGAAACTACCTTTTTTTTCCTGCTACTGTACACAGTCATCAAATACCCAGTGAATAAATATTTCTGCCATGCAACTTTTGCAGAGCATGTTATTCTCCACTTCTCATTTAAGATGCTAAAGATGTTCTTGAAATAAATATGTTGGAGAAAACGTTGGACAAGGCTCTCTATGCA